>CM050938.1:32421284-32586284 GCA_027789145.1 Solanum arcanum | reverse complement strand
AATAATAATAATAATAATAATAATAATAATAATAATAATAATAATAATAATAATAATAATAATAATAATAATAATAATAATAATAATAATAATAATAATAATAATAATAATAATAATAATAATAACTTAAGAAGCTTCTTTTGGAGTTGGTCACATTGCTATAGTAGGTTTCAATACATTTCCATAGATAATTTTCATCAGTTTTTATATACACTCGAATACATTGTTATGCACTCGTAATAACGAAAGCAATAGATTCCACAAGGCATAAGCACACAATGTTTCTAATGCAAAGAAATTCTCAATCCACAAACTTCACTATACGACTTTTATAACAGTGATACAAATCTAGTAATTTTCACTTCAAAAACATCCAAGGAGAGGTTTCTTTGGAGAACTTCCAGTGGCCCGACATTTTGCTGCCATCTCCTCTGCGGTAAGAAGATCTTCTCCACGTTTAGCTTCAGTTATCGCTCTTTTTTCTTCTGCTGACTTGTGGACTAGAGCAATCTTGTTTTTCAGTTTCTCAATGTACTCTGCCTTCTTTTTCAACAATTGCTCCTGCTCACCCACAAGATGTGTAAGGCTAAAACAACCACGAATATGAACTTCGGAAGCTAAAATGCCATGAACAAGATGGTACGTAGAGATTGTAATTTATGGTGATTAACAATTGCAACCACAAATATGGTTGCAACCACAAATTGCAACCGCAAGAATATGGTTTTTGAGGCATTAACACATATGACTTGTATTAACTAATATCAAACAGAACCATCAAATAAATGGAAAGTGAACAACTACACATGATTATTCCAACAACATTATTTGTTGAGAATCCTAAAACTTATATTCCGGAAATTATACTCAAGCATCTAGCATTTCTTTTGACTGAAGACAAGCAAGCGGAATATTTGTGGCATTACGAGATCTCTCTTGGACTTATAATAACAAAATCACAGTCACCAGATGATGTAACCATAATAACTCGTTAGATTATAGCATGTACCAAAATAGAAGAATGACTTCTCACCTCAGTCCTTTTTAGCTCAGCCTCCAAGCTTGCTTTCTTGCTGTTCTCCCATGCAAGAATTTCAGCTATCTTTTTCTGAGCTCTGTCAACAAAGTGGGGAAAAACAGATTCAAATTATCAACTATAGTCAAATTCATGAGTTATAACATTTCCTGAATCATTACACATAAAATGAATGAATTCAAATGCCATAACGAAGTGAAACAACTGTCATACATTTGATAATTTCACTTCAAGAAATAACTTATAAAATGCCTTCAAGACAAGTAATTATCCACAACTTCATAACATACTTGTTTTCAGCTTTTGCTTTCTCACTTTCTTCCCAAGCTTTGATTAGCGACAATCTCTTCTCTGTCGTTAACCGAGCAAGAGTTGCATCTGAAGATTGTACATGCAAATTAGTTTTCATTGAGCTGTAGAGTGATTGAGAAGAAAAAAAAGTATAGCACAATAAAACAATCGTAACTACCTCTGTCAATAGATCCCTTTTTCTCAATGGGTACCAGCGCTTCTGCCAAGGACATAAAATTCATACGAAGACGTTAATTGTACAAAGACTATATTAAACTCTAATGTAATACTGTAGTTTATATAAATGAGCTCTACTAATACAGATGAGGGAGGGAGGAAGCAAAAAAAATTGAGTCATCTGCAATGAAGTTATGTTGATCATTTAAATTGCCAATAAATTATCAGTTTGTTTCTTTAGGTTCAGTAGGGTAATAGGACCCTACTTAGGTTGAATGTATTTGTGCAACACGAGCCTACCACACGATAATAAATTACTGATAATGTGAGCAAGATTTTGAGCAGTTTTGAATTTGATATCCGTAACCTCCAAATATTTAATCTAAAACTTTACGATCACTTTTGGTATTCCTTCATTTTTATCTATATAAATTCATCTTTTTGTTCATGAAATCCTTACCATGGTTAGCATTTCTGTTCTATAGTTACAGCAAATAGTTGGATATGGGAGAAGGAGTTTATAAGAATTCAGAAAATTCTATATTGATCAAAGACTAAAGAAGGATGTATAGACTAGATTTTTTCTTCTCTATCTTTTTTTTTTGGTTTGTGTGTTTTTTCTCAATTAAACTTATTGATTTAGTTTCCTTTGAATGTTTTATTATTGAAAGTCTATGTTCATTAATTTGGGCTTAAATTAGCCATTGTGACTTTATTAAAAGTCTATTAACGATAAACCAAAGTTCTAAAGTTACAGTTTGTTGCTTAAAAAGAATTAGTTTGAAACAATAAAATACACCCTTCATTTGCTGTTTTTTTGGTCATATTATTAAAGATTTATTTGTCGTTGTTACATTTTATTACTCATTAATAAAATTTTTCATAGAATTTTAGTCATTCTAACATAACATGAAAATTTATATGGAACAGAAGTACAAAACACATGTTCAGAAACTAGTTAAGTGCATGAATTTGCACTTTAATTTATTTAACTAACCGACAAATCAATAATGAATTGTAGTTTTCTCTTTAACAACTAATAAGTTCACACTTTTGTCATTTTTCATAAACCTCCACTTCAGTATTACTAAATACTAAGTGTCATAAAATATAATAATGACAAATTTTAGTCTGTTTTATGATATAACTTGTTTTTTTCTCATGAATTACCATATTACGGTAATCTAAACAATTAATTAATTAATTACATGGTACTGTCCATCGTTTACATATATAAATATTAGTCTCTAAGAACGTATGTTACATGTTTAACCCAAACGATAATGTATTTATTTCATCTTCTACACAATTAATAAATCTTTAAAATTCATAATTTGATAAAAAAAAAAAATTTGATATGTGCAACATAAAATGTGTGTTGTAAAGAAATAATAGATTCTTACCAAATAAATATAACGAATCATCAAGTTTATCACATATAATTATAGTTATAAAAAATCACCATCTTGAAAGAAGGAAGAACAACTTTGGATTTTTAGATTGTTTGAATACTTCCTTACAGGGATAAGTGCTCCTATCCATGGTGTTTCTCCTTTCTGATTTTGGGTGGGAATTCATTTTTAATTGAAGCAAATCACTCACCTTTTCTATATGAAGAAGCTAAGATGAACTTCGTTAGTTTATGTGAAAAACTTTCTTACAAGGGAAGTAGTCCTTAGTAGAGTGTATGTTTCTACATTTCTCTTTTAGGAAAGCGATTCATTTATAGTTCGATCGACAAATCATATTTCATTAGAGAGAGAAAATTGCTTTGGTATTAGATTACTTGAAAACATAGAAAGCACTTCCGACAAGAATGTTTCTCCGTTCTCTTTCACGGATGCAGTTTATTTAGGTCTGATCGATAATCTACCTTCCTTATAGGAGGAAAAAGAACTTTGAATTCCTGATTTATTTAAAAACTTCCTAACATGGGAAAGTGCTCCCGGCCAAATTGTTTATAAAATTCCTTTTTAGGGTGGCGATTCATTTTTGTTTAATTAGCATATTACCAGCAATATTGATCATAGTGTTTCTCAAGCTCAAAACAGAAATATAGATTGAAATTAAGAAATATAGTTGAAATGCTTAATTGTATGAGATGCGTGCAACATACTGGACTCGTGTGTTGCACGTGTGTCTCATACAAATAATATAGATGACTTGAATCATAGACACTAGTATATATATAGCAAATGCATCTTCTAAATTTTGTCAAGAAGTTATTTTCTGCTTTAACATTATATTATTTAATTTGCAGGTTACTTTGTGTCAAGGACGACACATTTCAAGTTAGATTATAAACAAGGTCACTCTCAATTTGCTTCAAGAACAAATGGTCATGCTATTTCCCATTTAATGATTGAAAAATCACATTCAAGAAGTCAAGTGTTGCACGTTTGTCTCATACAAATAATATAGATTACATTTCACATAGACACTGGTATATATATAGTAAATTCATCTTCTAAATTTTTTCAATAATTTATTCTCTACTTCACCATTATATTATTTAATTTACAGGTTACCTTGTGTCAAGGATAACACATTTCAAGTTAGATTCTAAACAAGGTCATTCTCATATGCTTCAAGAGTAAATGGTCATGCTATTTTTCATTCAATGATTGAAGAATCACATTAAGGAGTCAAGTGTAAAGAAATAAGGAGTTGACATAGCTAATTTCACAAAGCCTTTTATCAAGAAACTAGATAAGTCTTTCATTTTTTTAAAAATGTTGAAGCAGTTGGCGATCAAAATATGGACTTGGAATTGAATCTTTACCATATAGTCAAAGCATCCAACTCACGCTTAGTTTGATTTTCATCCTATACTCAGCAGCTTAAGTGGTGAGTCTTTATATTTGGAGGACGTTTCTTTATGCTTTCGATTTAGTTAGCTTATTATCAATCCTTTCAATTTTTTTAGAGTTTCTTGGGGACTCGTCCCAATAGCTCATCAATATTAGAGACTTTTAAACATAAAGTCAATGTTAAGTTGTTTTGGGGGTTGTTTCCCTAGATATTTGATTATATTTTCATTTGTAGTCCTTTAGTTTTGACTCATTTTACAGTTAGGCTTCCGCTTACTTAGTTATATTTTCAGTATGCTTATGATATGTCAAACTCAAAGTTAGCTTGGGATCGCTTCGGATCACTTGTGATCCTAGGTTCCGTGTTACATTTAGGGGTTACCCTCAAAGTTGTATGTTTAATTGTTTACTTACTGTGATTCATGTCATGTATACTATTTTATGAGACACATGTGCAACGCACGTATGCAGATCCTAGTATATATATAGCCAATGCATCTTGTAAATTTTGTCGATAAATTATTTTCTACTTCAATATTATATTAATTAATTTGCAGATTACTTGTGTCAAGGACAGTACATTTCAAGTTAAATTCTAAACAAGGTCATTCTCAATTTTCTTCACGTGCAAATGGTCATGTCATTTTCTATTCAATGATAGAAGAGTCACATTCAAGGGGTCAAATTTCAAGAGATAAGGTGTTCGACCCAGCTAATTTCACAAAGCCTTTAATCAAGAAACTAGATAAGCCCTTCATTTTTTAAAATGTTGAAGCAGATGACGATCAAAATATGAACTTGGAATTGAAGCTTTACAATATAGTCAAAGGATCAAGCTCAAATCAGAAATATTTGATTAACAATTTAGGGTTGCGTCCAATTAGAACAATTTGGTATATATTAATAACACGAACCGAATTAATTTAAATTTGTCTTGCATATAGTCTATTAATGAGGGTAAGAACTCTTGATTATAAGTTACTCATTCTTAGGATTCAAACACAAGACTTCTACATAAGAGTGGATGAATCTCATTCATCTCCGTGCGGATGCACGCTCACATACACACACAAACAATTGTAGATAATTTTAGACAAATTTGTATAGATTGAAATTAATTTTAAATGGTTAATTGTATACTTACTATGATTCATGTCATCTGTACTTTTTGTATGAGACACATGTACAATGTACATGTCTAGACGCTATTGTATGTGTGTGTGTAAAAAATGCATCTTTTAAATTGTGTCGATAAGTTATTTTCTACTTCAACATTTTATTATTTAATTTGCATGTTACCTTGTGTAAAAAATGATACGTTTCAAGTTAGATTCTAAACAAGGTCGCTCTCAATTTGCTTCAAGAAAATATGGTCATGCTCTTTTTCATTCAATGATTGAAGAATCACATTCAAGGGGTCAAGTGTACAAAGATAAAGAATTTGACCCACTTAATTTCACAAAGTTTTTAGTCAAGAAATTAGATAAGTCTTTCATTTTTTAAAATGTTAAAGCAGATGACGATCAAAATATGCACTTAAAATTGAAGCTTTAGAATACAATCATAGGATCAAGGGTGTGAAGTAACTCCTAAAAAGTGTTTCTCTTGTAGTGTTCACTCAAACATACATTTTTTATGGTGTTTTTCTTTATTACTCCCTCCGTTTAAAAAGATTCGTCTTATTTCCTATTTAGTTTTTTTTTTAAAAAAGAATGATCCCTTTCTCTTTTTGGCAACACTTTAACTTTAACTTTTTATGCGACATGTTTATGACCACAGGATTAAAGGTCGTTTTTGGTATATTTGACATAACCTTAACTTAGAATCACAAGATTGAAAAGTCTTCTTTCTTTTCTTAAACTTTGTTTCAAGTCAAACTAGATTATTCTTTTTGAAACTTTGGGAGTTCCACTCCCTTATTTTTTATTTGAGTACAGTCTCCTAAATGTTGGTATCAATAAAGTTCACATTTCTTCATTCAAAAATTATTTTTCTACTCTTCTTTTTATCAACATGTTCAAGGCGTAAGTCCTAATAAGAGTGTTTCTCAACTCTCCAATATTTAAAAAATTAAAACAATTAACCAGTAATCCATTAGAGATAAATCAATAACTTTTTTTTGAATTATTGATTTTGGTTCGATCTTGTCCATGCTTGTACACACAAAGATAACTTGTGACATTTCATAAAACCCCTTTCAAGAATCAAATTCTGTATGAATTCAAACAAAAATATATTTCTAGCGAACACTCAACCGAAAGATAAAAATAAACAAGAGCAATCTTAGTGCCTCAGTTATTTGACTATCCAAACTTTCACCTTATTGATGAGAGTTCGATTTCCCAACTAAAAGAGAATTTCACTTCTCTCAAAAGTCAGAGCTAAAACAGAGAAACAAAAACAGAGTCAAAAGGAAGAGATCAATTACTAGTTTCAGGTTCGACGATGACGAGAGCTTTGGAATCATCGGGTTTGTCTTTCGATTCTTCAGAAGGAGGTACAGTTGATAAGACGATGGCTTTCTCCTCCGCGGCATGTTCAGCAGTCTCCACTTTCTTGGCTTCTTCTTCACCCATATCTAAATCGAATTGCAGAATTGTGAGATTCAATCAGAGAGTGGGGTTGAAGAGAAGATATGTGTAATGGATAGTTGAAATAAATGTTGCCTTTAGAATAAAGAGAAAAGCTAGAGACAGAGTGGACACCCATTTATATAAGCTTAGCTGGATTATGATTTGTACATTTGTTGTAAAGGACCCCATTTTGTGAGCTGTCACACTCCATTGACAACACTCTCATAAACTTTTGTAAATATATAATCATGATTGATACAGTTGTTGGCCTAACTAAAATGATACGAAACAGGATGTCAAATTCAACTTTAAATAGTTTTTGGGGTTTATTATCCGTTATTCGATATTTACAATTGAATTCGATTAATCTAGATTCACATCAAGTAAGATTCCCTCAGCAGTAGAGCTCTCAAGGAATCTTTTTTTATATTCAAAACCGAAACTAAACTATATAATTACGGGAGGAAAAGTCTAGTCTCATTAAGTGAACTACATAAATTCAACTCTAAGCATGATTAGCCCATCCTAACACTTTCGGTTAATAATTGTGGTTCTCGCACTAGGTATCCAACAGGTGGAAGAAAAATATGATTAAAATATCTTGTTTGTCAAAAATACAATGCAAAAATTACTTATATTTTGTAAAATCAAACTCAAAATAATACTACGAAACATGAAAGTTGACAAGTAATATTGAGAAATAGGAGAAAATATTTGCCTTGGTTTTTTAAGCAAATATCTCTCAAGTGTATATGATATGAATTCTTATACCTCTATTTATAGTAATAGACTAGTTTTGGACACTTATGTTATATGTATATCCCGTGCTAAATTGTGTGGAGTTTGTATAAATGTATTTTTTTTTGCTAATTTTTCCATTTCGATTTTTGGAGAATATTCCGTGATATATTATCTATATTAAACTTGCCCAAAACTAACTGGTAAGCGTAGCCCCATCCATTACACCAAATTCTTTGGAGCTAACTTACCACTTAGTAAATTCATGAGCGCACAAAAGGAAATTTCTTTACAAAAAGTAAAATTAATATTGAAAAATAAGATAAATCATTTGCTAAAATACCAAAATTACACCAAATTCTAAATTTCTTTAAATCATCGTTATACACATGCTACATGTTAACTCCATTTTACAACTACCTCAAGGTTAGAAGTTAGAACAGTGCAATTTGTATCATAAAAATAAAATCCAGGAAGGAGAAAAACCACATGGTACATTATTTTACTTTACTTTTACTACTATACTATAATAGAAATGGCTTGTGTGATTAGATGTTTTTTATTTCAAATCTGAGGGTATATTTGTCTTTTCACATACCTTAGTGTTTCTGTGGAGGTGTCTTGAATGGACACATCATTGTTTATGTGTCCCTTCATTTTCATTTATTTCATTATTGTTGTCTGTGCATCAATTCCTTCTTGTTAGTGAACAACTGTTCCTCTTCTTTATCTGGGAATTTCTTCCATCGTCAACTCAAAAATCTCAATATATGCTCAGGTAATGAACAATTAAAATTGATTTTTGGCTCAGTTTGATAATCTTGAGAAAAAAAATAGATTTAAGTTTGCTGTGATGTTTTAATTTTTCCACTTTTTTATATTAACAAATATCAATTTTTCATTTCTCCCATCTCTTTCTGGCTGGTGTGTTATTATTTTCACATTGTTTTATTAATGAATTCGATCTGGGTCTCTTCATACTCATAATTTTTTTCAATTTGAGTTTGTTGATGTTCTATTTTTGCTTTTGCTTAGGAGAAGTTTTGTTGTTTCATTTTTTCATTCGTCAATGTTGTGTTTTAATGTTTTTTTGTCACATGCAGTAATTAATTTGACCTTCTTTCTGTTCATATGGATTTTTGGTGCAATTAAAGGGGATTAAAATTCAGAACAGATTTGGTTCCTAGCGAATCAACTTTTTGGTTAGCTTCACATTATCAATGGCCACCAACATTTCAAGGGAGCAATTTAGAAAGAAAAAAAGAATGATGAGATATTAAAATTAACCATCTTGTTCCTAACTCCATTTATGTTTTGTATGTTTTTGTATCTATGTAAATGGTGTATCAAGTCATTGTCAGCTGAGTTGGCCTTTCTGCAGGTGAGACCCTCAAATTAGCAAGTTCACTTTATATGCTATTTTGTTTCATGAAAATGTCTTTGTAGTGTTGATGTTAGTCGTAGCACCATAAATCGTATTGTTTTGTATAGAAAAGGAGAATACTAGCAGAAAGTTAAAAAGATATTTCATAGCGCATAAAGCTGAAATCGAGAAAAGAGTATTCGATTATATTAGAAGGTTGACAAGGTAAACATTGATATGTTTTACTTTTTTTTATAGTATAATAAGTAGTTTATTTGCATTTTTTTCTCTTTTCTTTGTAATTTATTATCAAATGTCTTAATTAATTGCTAAAGTAGTGAATCTAGCGGATGGAATTTCACCATAACATATTCAACAACAACGCATAGATGAAATTTCATGTATTGCATTTTTAGATTGGATATTTTTTATTATATATGCATTAAAGCAATGAAGGAAGAAAAGAGTCTCATCACAAGTGTGATGCATTGGTTCTTCCTTATATTTAACATTTTAAGATCCGAGGATTATATTTTTTATGCCTCAATTACTATGTTTATTGACTATGGCAGCCCAATTTGGCGATGATCCCAACATCGCTATTGACATGCCGATTGGATATAAATATTCGATGTGATTAAGTTTCTATCGAGATCAAGATACTAATAGTTCATTAGCATATAGTAATGTTAGTTATAAACTTGAAGGAGAGTCTAGAGGTGGAGTCAATGGTGTCACGCTTTATTACCACACAACAAAGTAGATTTTGCCGCCCTCCCAATCCAGTTTACTTCACTTTTCATGTAATGTATGTATGTATCTCTTTCATCTTTTGGGTTTACTATCCTACTCTGTGCTTGCTTTGCTTTTAGTTTGATTTCAACTTGTGTTTTTTGTTTAATCAAATTTATGTCTTCAGAAATATTTATATATGTTTGTATTGTTTGTTTCAACTGAATTTAGAGCTTTTTGCTTCTTCTACTACTTTAGTGTTTGATTTTACAATGCGCTCTATCTTTTAAATGTATTTATTTATTTTTTGGAGCTGCCTCAGAGTACTAATTTTTGTCAGTACGTTATTTTCAGCTTCATCATAGGCAATCTTTTGTCAATTCTTTGGATTAATTAGTAAATAGTAATGTAGATGCCCATGAATGGGTTTAGACTTCAGAGTTAAAACTCTGTTTATGTGATATTGCGTTTATTAAATTGATAAATATAGATCTAATAGTTCTATTTTTTGTTTTATGAATCCTTTCTATTACAGTATTTTATACTACATTTCAGTTCCTTCCTTTACGTTGGACTGCTTTTCTTTTTCTCAAGCCTATTTTTTTGTATAAAACTTTGACTTATTTGGATTTCTGCCGTTTATTTGTGGTAATTCAGATGACACATTTCTTTATGTACATAGATGAACATTATAATAGATTATGTTGTGAAAATTTTAGAATGAGATGTTACTTTTTCCATTATATCTGCAATTTGCAGTGTGATGAATTATTTTTTATTTTGCTATCATGATTGAAGGTTAAACAAAAAATACAATATGAATCAACATAAAATAAATTTCTTCAATGTGGATAATTAACTAGCTTCATGCCAGTTTTTTCATTTTTATGTGATATTGATTATTCCTTTTTCTAAAACTTTAACTATCTGCAAGTGTTTGAGATGATTTTTGGTGTGAATCAGACTTAAGTTGCATCTGACATAGTCGTTAGGCTTAGATTTATGCTATGATTAACAATGTCTCTTTCTCATGTATATGGTTAAGTGAGTATACGGTGAATCTCCTTAATGATAACTTTGCAATTGTAATGAAGTGTTTTTCATTCTTCTATTGCAAGAGTCAGTGAAGTGCATCTTCTTAAAATTTCACATTCTATGTGGTTATTGTCCTGCTCACAATATTCACTCGTAGGAGTCCATTTACGCATTCAGGTAAAAAAACTCTTGGGAAAAGAAGAAGACATCTTCATATACGAAAATATAATGAATCTGGAAAAAAGAAATCACCAAACTTAATGGTGGCTTACAGATGTTTTTACTTGATAGTTGAGCATTTCAAGTGTTATATATCTCTTGGTATAATCCGTGAATATTTATGTAATTGACCTCAACTTAATTAATATTAGTTGTGGCATGATTTTTTTTGGCCGTTATTGGGTTGGAATGTAGGGAACTCAAAAATGGGTAATTAAAAAGAATGGTATTTTCCATGTACGAGAGACAAATTGGACAACTGTTGCAGGTTATTACAAAGCTACTGGAAAAGATAGGGAAATTCATTAGATTAAAACTTTGATTGGTGTGGAAGGAACTCTGATTAGCTATAAAAAGACATGTATAGCTAAATATTCCACTTTGAATCTGAACTAATCTTTCATTATCTGTGGATACTTTTTTTCAAATATCGGAATGTAGGCAAGACGCAACACTATATAGTAGTGCAACATGTAAACGAAATACGTGTGTCTTTCTCAGTATACAAGCATTTAGCTCGCAAATATCTTTCAATGTTGGGCCCGTGCATGTCTACCTAGTATTTATATGTAAAGCTTAAAATGCAAATAAATGAAGAAACTACTAGGCACGAAAGTTAAAAGATCAAGTACCATCCATCCCCTCAACATTGGATTATGAGCAAAATCCAAAGCCTACTCTAAAATTTTGTAACTTCCAACTGCATATGCTTTTGAAGTATCTCACAAGATTATAAAATGGCAAATCTTTTTAGTACTGAAATATTGTATATGATGGCCCTTCATTGTCCTTGATAACTCTTAAAAATAACTAAACTTATTAGCCATAATGTTGTACATTATTATTAATTATATTATTTGTCTATAGTACCTCTTCATTTCCCCCACAACATTTAACATGCCATATTTATCATAATTAAGAAAAATGTAAAAGAGACTTTCGAGTTTTTATAATATTATAGTACATAAACTGAAAATGTAGGGAAAATGTAAAAATTGAATATAATAAAAAGATAAATGAATGTCTTGGCTTATAAAAGATGTCAAATCACCTTAGCTTCTTTATGTGTTACTTAGTTTATATTAAATTAGATCTTGATGCCCGTTTTAAAGTGAAGATGCTTAGCTTGAAGATATACAATGATAATAATTTGTAGCTATTTTGAAAAAATACGTTAAATAAGTATTTAAGTTTATAATGAAGAATGTCTACTAATAGCCTATAAAGAATTTCTAGTTTCTTTGATAAAATTTCTTGATAATCATCAACGTGAAGGACAACAGCTTTCTTTATTGTAACCAGATAGAGAATCCCAAAATCAACAGAAATTTCAAATATAGAGAAAACAAAAGGCATAATTTAGTCGATCTAATAATAATGCTATATCAAAGCACAAAAAAAGTGAAATGTAGATATAATTAAGAAGGTCACTCTAAAATTGAGTCTCCAGTGAACATATTCGTAAATTAATTTGAAAAAAAAAAAACTTATAGGAAATCAGCTATAGAGTTTCAAAATCTCACTATGATTTACGTATAACTTCAGAATTTCATGATGACTTGAGCTAGCTAGAAAGGTGCCACCATAACTTATTAAATATGTTAGAGATTTGACGACTACATTTTATTTATATTTTGTTATTGTCGCATGATTCGCTCTTCAGCTTCCTCTCCGTGATTTTCATCAATCTCATTGCCTCTAATGCAAGCTCAAGTTTTTCTTATTTCAGTACTTAAATGGTCAATTTAGAAAAAAATTCTTGCTAATGTACTTGGTATTAGATAAAATAAATAAATAAATAAATAAGCAGAGAGGTAACATAAATAATTGCCAAAATATAAGTGAATTACCAAGTTTTGAATTATTATTTTGTTTGACATAGCTTTGCTCTATTCTCATTGAATTTAACTCAATGCAAGTCAATGAATGCATGTGAAGCCAATTTAAAAAAAAAACAAAGGCTAAAAAAATTTCATAATATCCTTCACTGAATTTGATTTTACAGAACTTCTTTTTGTGGTTCAAAGTATCACAGAACTAAAACTACAACAATAACAAATTCATTGGATCTATAAGATATCGAAGTCATGATCACAGGATGGCGAAAATAGAGAGATGATAAAAAAAATTACTGTGATATTGGAAGGTTTGACAATTTGCTACACTCCAGAACTATGTGGAAGAAGAAAAATATACGATAAAGATTGTTGTTACATCTGTAACACACATGTTGTCATTGAAGCAATTTTTTTTTTTTTTTAAAAAAAGTAAATTACCAAGTTATACCTAAAAAGTATAACTTCTATTACATTTTGTACAACTGAACTCCCATTTCTAAAATAGGGTGATAAATTATTTATATATAAAAAAAAGAGAAAATAAAATAAGTTATAGATAAATGAATAAATTGTTGGAAGTTATGAATATGAAAGACTTGAAGTTATAAATACTATCAATACTAGTTAAGATTAGAATTATGTAATTGAAGGGGTATCAACAATTAAAGAGATTATTTTACAAAATAAAATAACTAAAATAAATGAGAGAAAAAGTTTTTAAAAAGGAAGAAAAGAAAAAGATAAATTAGATTCTTGCACAGCGTAGTGATAAGAACAAGGAGGAAGAATGCCTTCTTGTTACCCCAGTAAAACATATTTCACTCTGAAATAATCAGCGCCCCAACAGTCAGCTCAATGCCCTGCACCACGCGCCACCAGCAAGGACCGAGGGAACGTTATGTCGGTGCGGCTTCCCGACGGTTGAATCCTCCTAGTGAAAAAGTGAAGTCACCTCTTAGCATCTGGTGACCAATCTATGCTAGTAATACCCCCAACAGAAGGCGAATAAACTCTGTCCCGACATGCAAGCTCCACTAGTGTGTCCCTCAGTCATTCCTGATTCATCTCCCTCAACTTTGCCTCGTACTCACCATTCAAGACCTCAGGCAACTATAGTACCTCATTTAGGGTCATGGCGTTCAGAGAGATGTCAACTCTCCGGATGTAGATGAGAGGGTGAGGGTCGTCCCAGTGGACGATGGACAAGATAGAATAGAAACCTTGCACCCAGTTTGCACGTGCGATAGGAGCAACCTCGGTCATTGGATCCCATCCAAACTCCACAGATGAGCATAAAAGACAGGTTGTTTCTCATCCGTCCTGAGTAAGACGAAGCCCCCTCTTGCAGTAGAACTTGTTGTTTCGAAAGTTATGAAACCTCTCTCGACTAGAAACATCGGAAAATTAGACAAAAAGGCAAATTTTCCTCATTTAGACCAATCATTTAGAAAGCCTGTAAAAAGTTAAAATACATGTTAGAACACCTGGGAATTAGGTAGAATCTAGTTAAAATGGGAAGGGAGCAATCTTCTACTTTAAGGGGGTTCAAGCTACTGATTCCTTGAATCCCGCCACAATGGCCCAAATCCCGCTAGAGAAAGATGAGGGAGGCCATCATAGCGAGATCAAGGCCATCAGAGCGGCCTTTATCTGGGACGAACACAAGGTCTTCATCCCAAAACCTCCGTTTTCAATAGAATTTCAGTAGATCAAAGTACCCCTAGAACCTAAAATATGCAATCATATTAGCAAATAAACCCATAAACAATGCTCAAATGAAAGTTTTTCATCAAGAGACCCTTCAACTTCCCACGTCGTTTTTGTACTGATTTAATCATATTTTTATGGAATCCTTACGCCCAAGACGTTGTGGAGACGTTGGGGACGTAAGGGCAGTGGATATGCTATGTTTTCTATCAAAACTGGCAACTTAAGTTCATATTCGAAAATTACCCCCCAAAACTGCTTCTAATCGATTAAATAGCAGCATGCAATCGTTGTTGATCAAAAACTGAAGTAAGGAGTGCATAGATCAAGGAACTTACCTTAAATTGACGCTCAAAAAGAAGCAACTGAGAGTGTTTTGGGGAATTTTGGGAGATTTCGAAACTAATAGGGGAAAATGAACCCCCCCCCCCATGTACTCTGTCCCGATCTCCCACTAACGGGAGATCCCTTGCTACAGCGGCGCCACCTTAGCGGGAGGGCTGTTGCCGTGGCGAGGAAGGTTGTGTAAATTATTTTCTTCGAGTAGTGTGTTATATCCTTGACCGATCTTTTAAAGTATAGAAGTCGTGAAATTAGACTTTGTAAATAAAAACCCATGATTTCGTTATTGACCGAGTTGTTAGTTAAAAATACTTTGATATGGGGTGCGTAATGATTCGTGTACTAATCATTCGGTGACGAACAAGGAATAAATTTATATCTATTATAACGACCCGAACAGTAGTTAATATGAAACTTTGAGAAATACTGGGCATTGTCCCGCTAGGGCGGGATATTTACTGCTAAGGCGGCGGCGGCACAATGAGGTAAGTAGTCGCCAGGGTGGGATAGGCGAGATAATGTAAATAACGTGAATTCTTATTTTCTCTTTCTTCCTAAAACACCTAAAGTAGTCATAAAACACCCTAGAAATCCCCCCCCCCCCCAAAGTAGATCTTAGCTTGGGAAGGAAGGATAAGGAGATTTCTAGTGTACGGAGTGTTGTGGATGGTAGATTTTCGGTCAAGATCACCATCACAAAGATCGGAGACAAGAATCAAATTCAAAACTCTGTGCAACTGTTTGGTGCCCAGGTAAGCTAGGTTTTATTAGTTGAGTAGTTATAAATTTGTGCTCACTGTGTAGTATAATGAAAATCAATGATAGAATTTATGCGTAAGCTTTCGTGCACCAAACAAAGGATGAATAAATCATAGAAAGAATCCTTAGATGACGAACTAGGGCTAAGTATGATCGGGATATTGCTTAAGTAATATACGTAGGTGATGGTTGTGATTCTTTGATTATGTGATGTATGTTGTTCTTGCTTTATTATGATACGTGTATGTATGCGAATGTTGCATTATTGATCACACTTGTAAAAGAGATAGATGAATGATGAATGTCATGAATCATGACTTAATTATATGATCTTGAGAATATATTTGTGATTGTAATTGTGGTATGTTGAATGGATCGGGTTGCATCCCGATACATTAACTTGGATCAATTTCCACGTTTCAGCATAATTTTGGGATCAATGCCACATTTCGACATAATTTTGGGATCAGTTGTCACGTTTCGACATAAACATTGGATCGGGTACCACATTTTGATATGCTAACAGTTTGGGTTTGGGTTCCATGAGAGAACCAACTATTTGACATAATAGTATGTCTTGGCTTGTGATAATGCACATTGTTCGTAAGTGATAATTGATGTCGTTTCTCCAAAATTGTTAAATAATTATGATGAACAATATCTGATTGTCCAACTATGTGATACGATACATGGAGGCCAATTGTTGTTTATGTGTTATAAGGGCGAGAAGTGGGGATAGTGTACGTGATATAATTACTTAGGTGGATTTCACCTTGGCGAAAGGAATTTGTGGGTACTAACAAGAAAGCTTGAAATAATGTAACATGTCATGTGGCACAGACACGGTAACATAGAAGAGAAAGTAAAGGTATGTCGTTGGTGGTTAATCGGAATGCTAGTAGTTGTATTTGTGAACTCTTTAATGGGTTAGAATGGTTAGGTTATGATCAAGAACCTGGTAAGTAGGTCGAAGAAGAAGGAGGTTAGTAGTAAGGGTATTAGTGTAGTTTTGAGGTTTTCAAGCGAGAGTAAAGGTGGAGAAGCGAGTGGTTATTGCATACTCCTGTTAGTTGATTTTCATATGAAGCGTGGTGGGCATCAGGTAGACCGATCACACCTACCAGTACGCGTGGTTTTGTACTGATACTACTCTTGTTATGTCTTTGAGCATAGGCTGGATGCAAGTTGGTGAAGTTTCATTAGGTGAAGACGAAGAAATTCTCCAACAACTTCAATTTTTTCTTTCACATGGTGGTAGCTGTGTCTTTTTATTTAGTTGACCAATTTGTACTCTTAGTAGCTCTTGTATTTGTTTAGTCTAGATCCTCCGAGAGTGTTAATTACTTTGCAAGTGTTAACTAAAATTGTGTTAAATGTTCTTATTATATTTTATTTTCATTTTTATGTAAATTTTCTGCATGTTTTAATTATTGGGATATGAGGGTTCTCCCACTTAGGTATTAGAGTGGGTGCCCGCACGGTCCGGTGGGTTGGATCGTGACAACTATCCTTTATTAGAGATACCAATTGCTAATATGTTTTTTATTTTTTATTTTTTCTCTCTTTTTATATTTTGACCTATTTAAGAAATAAAATAATTACTTTTGTTCTTTTCTAATTTATTATTTTTATTTTCTATTTTATTCTTTTCTCATTTATTATTTTCATTCCTTTTTTTTCATATTAATATTAAAGATATCATTTAGTAACAATTTTATTAACTCTTTCTTTATCATTTTTCACTTATTCTTTGTTAAATATATTTTTATTTTATTCTTTATTAGAGATATGATTTGATAATATTCTCATTATTTATTTATTTGTTCTTCTTTTTAGTTTTCTTTTTTCCTATATTTGTAATACCATTTAGTAATATATACTTTTACAATATTATTTACGAATGAAAACAAAAAATCTTAATGATATATTATGTATATGTATATCCATTAATTTGTTTTTGTGGGGCAATTACTTAGGTTTACCTGGTATTAATCATAATAACAAAAGACCAAACAATCAATTAGAAACACCAAATTAAAGTCTCTTCAGCTCACTGTACAAGAGTGATTGCATCAGAAAAGACTTTGGTCGGCGGCGGGAGATAGCTTGATTATGATTTTACAAAAGACACCATGAAATGTGAGTCAACAAAGACATCTTCTTGCATTGAGAGATGAAAAGCTTCCGGGAACTATCCATTTACTGCTTCAAATCTTTCTTGTTGTCTATGATTTGTTAGTATTTTTTTTTCCTTGTATGTACAATTTGCCTGGTGATTTTCGGCAATAGGCTGAGACCCGAGAGCTAATAACATTGTTTAACATAAATCACTAGTCAAGATTTCATTTTTAAAGGATCAAGTACAGATAAGACCGCAACGGTCTAGTAATCAATTCACATGTAATAAGTAAAAAAATTTGTCATTAGGTTTCCTTCTCTGAAAGTATGAACCACTGTAACTTTATGTGCATTTTTGAGTATGTGACCTCAATTCAGGATAAGTGAATCAATTTTCATAATCTCTTGGAAATGTAATCTTGCAATTAATTTTTCCTTCATTTAGCTTCAACAAAATAAAATTTTGCCTTTCATCTCACACAAAAAGCTATACAACTTCTGCTTTTGCTTCAAGACTCTCTTTAGTCTGTAAGTTTGGTCTAAAGAAAATTTAAATTAATGACGTGTACAAATATTCTCTTGTATAACCACCTAACATCTTCTTGACAGTTGACACGAAACATGATAACTTGGCTCGTCAAATAAACTCGTTTTTTCTAAAATAAAACATAACAAAATAACGATGTGTTACAATTCGATATATATAATATTATTTACTTATTTTTGGAAAAGGAGTAATATTCCATTTTCAAAATCCACATAGATTATTCAATCTTAGTTTGTTGACTTAATCATTACCTTACCATTTCTATCAATATAGTGGACTCTTTAAAAATAAAATATAGTTGTGGAGCTAAATGCTTCATTTTATTTGTATGTGAAATTATAACTTACATAAATCCTAAACATTTGGCATTTGGAGCTAATTACATTTTATTGAGAAGTTTCTATAAGAATAAAAATCTCAATTTTTTCATTGTCCTCGGATAGATTTGTTGATTGTATGATATATTGCAAACAATATTTTACTTAATAGTAGGGATGCACATAAGAGTGGACATAGATTCTCTGAGAGGATAGGGATATGTCCTAGAGGAGATTATTGTAATTTCTTTTAATGATAATTTTTTTTTGATATTATGATATCTTAATTTGTATATTTATGTAATTTCTCATATCTTAAATCTATATAGAATGGGCCAATGAACCTAAAAAGAAATATAATATAACAAAAATAAAAACAGTAAATAGGCCCAGTCCAAAAGAGTCGTCTTCTTTTATATATCACCCCTAAGAAGTAGGGTTTTTCATTTTGAACCAACAACCATCTCTCTCTATGCCGCAGCTTGGAGCTAGTTGAACTCAGAATCATATGGTAATATTGATTTCTTATTATTGAATCTATATGTTTATGAAATTGAAATCATTTTTTGAAACTATTTCACAATCAACAAGAACGTTCATATTTAACGTTTTTAATAGAGAAATACAATGTAGTCCTCCAAAAAATTGAATCGTACCTAAAATTCAGAATAATTTTGGTATTTTTTTTTAATTTTGACCAATCATAAAAATCGTATGAGATTAATAGAAATTTCTAAGTGGAAACATGCTAAAGGTATGAAACCTAATTATATCAAAATAAAAGCACCTTAATTATCGTGTAGATGCTAAATGTTAGATGTTAGATCTTTGTTAAATTATCATGCTACATTTTAACACAAATATAGAATTGCGTTAGGATTATTGAATTCTGTTGAATCGATTTAAGATGCTAGATCTTCATCCTGAGTATCTTCATCCTGATTTTTTTAATACAGAATCTAAACAATAATTGCTTAATAATTTGAATTTAAAGTGGATCAATTTTTTCTAGTCTACCATGAATTAAGTTTTTCTATATATAGCTATTACTAATATATTTATATTACTATTCTAAAGTTATTTTAGTTGAGTTAATTATAACCCTTTTTTTAAAAAACATATATAGAATATAAATAAAAATTATTGATGATTTGACTTTTAAAATCAAATGAATCCTGGATAAAAATCTCTGTCATTATCTTGTTCTCTAACTGAGTATGAAACAATTCAATGTGGGCCATTGTTTTCTAGTCTATCCAATACAAAGTTGTAGTATATATATATCTCTTACTAATACATTTTTATTACCATTCTAAAGTTACTTGTTAAGCAAAATAAAAATTACTAATTGGTTTATTTAGATTGCCCTTTAATTTCACCAAACAACAAAAAAGAAGGATTCATTTGGATCAGGAAATTTGTAAGTAAGTTATCGATCAAGTAATTAATTTTTTATTTCTTTTATTTTTCTAGTTCCTATTGTACAAGTATCTATCTTTAGTTACTTCAATTTTTTTATTTGTCTCAAACATCAACATTTAAAAGGTTTCATCGACTCAAGTTATTCATGTTTAAAAGTTCTTTTTAAATTATAGCATTTGGAATTTATCAAATTTAAAAGGTGGTATCTTTTTAATTTTTTTTTGTCGTACACAATTTTTATTACAATTTAGCAGTGTGAAGAAGTAGAAAATAATTGGTTTGGTGAAAATAAACATGGTTGTTTTCTCTTAAAAAAAAATAAACTTTATGAATTTATGACTTTCTGCTATAATTACAGATTCTTCAAAGTTATTGATGTAGTTTTAATGAGATCATTGGATTTTATATATAAATAAATTAGAGAGTTATGAGGTATATTGAAAAAAATATATGATAAGATGACAAAAAGTGTAACATGAATATAATTCAAGACTCAAGAATAAAAGATTCTTTTGATTTAATAATATTTTGTCGTTTTATAAGCTTATACAGTGTGAAACTAATTAAATTATAATCAAATGAGTAAGAATAGTCTCTCTGTTCAATTCATTCTGAAATCTAGTTCTTTATTAGTTTTTTGACTTTATGCTACCTGTATTATTTTATTTTATTTTACCTTAATTAGAGATAGATATCTCAAAAATCATAATTTTCATAACTTTTATCAATCTAAAAAGTGTATAAATGCTGGTGTTTCTATTGTCACATGTGATATTCGATTGAATTGGTTCATCATAAAATACAGGAGAAATCGACAATGGAATTAACTAACAATAGAGATGGTGGCGTATCTGGAGATGAATTGACTTCTCCAGATGGTAGTTCAGAAAGGAGGCATAAATTCAGTGTCAATCAAATCCATGAGCTTGAAAGGTATGTGTATCATTCCCAAATTGCTTTACATATGGTTATGTTCATTATTAACATTTTTTTTAAAAAATATTTTCCTTTTGGTATTAGTGTATTCAAAGTAAGTTCACATCCTGACGAAAAAACAAAACAAGAGCTCGCAACAAAATTTTCCGTGGACAAAAAACAAGTGCAATTTTGGTTCCAAAATAAACGATCCATATCGAAGGTGATGGTCATATATATGTCTTATTTTTCTTCAATATTCATGCTAATGGAATTTTTGTGCAATACTTATCAATTATGTTGTTTATTCAGACGCAATCGGAACGATATAATAAGAGAGTGTTGCAACAAGAAAATGAAAAACTTCGCACAGAGTATGCTGCAATGAGGGAAGTCATGAAAAAATCAATTTGTGATCCGTGTCGTAATAAAGATACTACTATAAGGAACGAAAATGTCGATGAGAAGGAAATATTGAATGAGCATGCCCGCCTAAAAAATGAACTTGCAAAGATTGCTATCCATGCTGACAAATCTTTGGGATCTTCTTCATTTTTAGAGGGATCATTAACTTCCATGATGGAAAAATTTGGGTTAGAATTAAATGAGGTTGATTTTGGAAAATATCTATCAAGTCCTCTACCTACAAACTTAGATGTAACACTTGATAAATCAATGTTACTAAATCTTGCTTTGGATGCCTTGAATGAGTTGCTTAAGTTGGCAATGAGTGATGAACCTTTATGGGTTAGAAACTTGGATGGAGGTGGGGAAATGTTGAATATGGAAGAATATGCTACAACTTTTATTCCAATTATTGGCATAAAACCTAGCCATTTCACAACAGAAGCTACAAGGTCATCTGGTACAGTGGTTGGCAACAGTTTGACATTGGTAGAGATGTTGATGAATGAGGTACGTTGGTTTTTCATCTTGAGTAAATTCGTCAACAACTTTCCCCTATATGGTGTAAAACATTATTGATTCTTATTTTATCTTTTATGTTTAGTATTATTCTTACTTTTATTGCATTTAACATATTTGTTTAATTAATGGTGCTTTTACTAATTGTTTACATTTTTTTATCAATTAAGTTTTAACTTTGAAGTCATAAACATAAGAATAAGTTTATTTGTTACTTCCTACGTATGAAGACTGAATGTTCATTTATTAATGAAGGCAGCAAGGTCTTAAATAGAGTTACAACAGAAGTAATAAGACTCCTAAACGAACTGAACTAAAGTAATCTAATTAAATAATAACTGCTGAACTAGTAAGACAATCCTAATATGACTAAACTACTAACCGGCGTCCTCAGACCAGATGTTCTAATATGCCCCCTCAAGTTAGACAATGAGTCACTAAGCCTAACTTGAACAAATTAGACTCAAAAGCAGATTTAGAAAGTGCCTTGGTGAGGGTGTCTGCTATTTGATCGGCACCATGAACATGAACAACACGAACCCTTATAATGTCAACATAGTGGAGAACAAAGTGAAAGCCCACAGCAGCATGCTTAACACGACTATGGAGGACAGGATTCTTGCTCAAGAATGTGGCTCCAAGATTGTCATAATAAATTGTGGGTAGCTGATGTACTGGAAAGCGCAACTCATTTAGGAGATTGGTGACCCATAAGGTTTCAGAAAGTGCATTAGCCACTGCCATGTATTCGAACTCAATGGAGGAGCGTGAGAAAGTATTTTGCTTCTTTGATGACCAACTAATCGGATTATGACCAAGAAATAGGATGTAACCAGATGTAGAAACTCTGTCAACGATGTCCCCACCCCAATTTGCATCAGAGTACACATGTAGATTGAATTCATCAATGGGAGTAACGCGTAGGCCGAGTTGAATGGTACCCCGAAGGTATCAAAGAACATGTTTTACAACCTTCCAGTGAAGGTTTGACGGTGCTTGCATAAATTGAGAAAGCTTGTTGACTGCATAGGCTATGCCAGGTCTAGTGCCTACCCAAGACTCAGCGATAACGTGTAGCATCAGTCAAGGGAGTTCCATCAGACAAGGTAAGTAACTCAGATGCACTCATCGCGTGTTAACACTCTTGCAGTCGGTCATTAGCTCATCATTTAAAATTTCATTCACATAATTTGCTTGGGTGAGAATTAAACCGTTGGAGATGCGTATCACTTCAACACCAAAAAAATAGTGAATACCTAAATCTTTAATAGAGAACTTAGAAGCAAGGGAAGTGATAACCTGATTGACACAAAGTATTGCTCCCAGTGATAATAATATCGTCGACATAGACGAGGACGAACAACGTATCACCTGCAGCATGTCTGACAAGTAGTGAGGCATCAGATATTGTCTTAACAAAGCCTATGGATGAAAGATAACCCGTGAGGGCATTGTACCACGCCCGAGGAGCCTGTTTCAAGCCATAGATTGCCTTCCGTAGCCGACATATATGCATTGGTTTGTCATCACTAGTGAACCCCGGAGGTTGTGCCATGTACACTTCCTCTTCCAGGTTTCCTTGGAGGAAGGCATTATTGACATCTAGCTGGCGAAGGTGCCAGTTGTGACGATGTGCCACAGAGAGGACGATGCGAACTGTGGTGGGCTTGACGACTGGGCTGAATGTGGCATGAAAGTCAACGCTTGGCCTCTGAGTAAAGCCTTTTGCAACTAGGCGCGCTTTGTATCTGTCGATGGACCTATCAGCATTTCTCTTGATCCTGAAAAGCCACTTGCAGGATATAATGTTTTTGGTCGGGTTAGAAGGAACAAGTTCCCAAGTCTGATTTTTAATTAAAGCATCAAATTCATGTTTCATTGCATAACGCCACTCTGGATATTTTTGTGCTTGTTTGACAGTAGTGGGTGTGACAGTGTGGTTCAATTTGGCTAGGTAATCAAAAATATTTTTTGGTTTTGTGATATTATTTTGGGATTGAGTGACAGCAGGGGTAGGAGGAGACGGACATTGAGGCGGTGAAGGAGTGAGTTCTAACTCGAAGGTAGGACAGGCTGGTTGAGGAGCCATACGTGTTGGTGGGTTGGTGTTTCTACGGTGATAGACTAGGAGAGGAGACAAGTTGCTTTGTGTGTTGGTTGGTATCGGCGTTTGAGAGTTTGTAGGGAGGCGTGGTATTGCTAAACGTTGGGTAGTAGACATAGAAGAGGTGTTCTGGGAAGCAGGAATTATTGAAGATGAGGAAGACAAAAATTTACCTTGAGAGGGAGAAGTTGCTAGAGGTGAATCTGTTGCGTCTGCCGCTGATGCATTGTCAGATAAGGACTGCGAGTTTGAGTTGTCTCCGGACTGGGCTGGAGAGGAAGCAGATGTTGATGGAAAATCTGTAATAGTGTGTGCTGCTATTTCTAATGGAGTTGGCAAATCTGAAACTATGGGAAGTTTGGGTGTGGGGTCTGAAGAACTTGGCATTGTTGGTGTTGCCCATTCTAGGTGAGTTGATTTAATGGCAATGTTGGAGAACAATGTCTTAAATGGAAAAACATCCTCAACAAATTGCACATCTCGAGATAAGTAAACCTTTGCAGAAATTGGGTCAAAACACTGGTGACAGTGATGGGATAGTGAGAATCCAAGATAGACACATGGGGTAGATTTTGATTCAAGTTTATTTTTGGAGTATGGTTTTAGCCATGGATAACATGAAGAACCAAAAATTCGTAGGGAGTTATAATTATGTGATTTTCTAAGTAATCTTTGGAATGGTGATTGATTATCGAGGTGAGAGGTTGGAAGACAATTGATGAGGTAAACAGTGTGATGGCATGCAAAAGACCAGAATTGGGGTGGGAGAGATGCCTCATGTAAGAGTGTTCTTGTAGTTTCGACAATATGGCGATGTCGCCGTTCTTAAAGTGCAACTCGTTGGGGTGTATAGGGAGGGGTAGAGAGGTGTTGAATGCCGTGAAGTGAAAGATAGGAGTCAAGACTTTTATACTCACCTCCGCCATTAGTATACAATGATAAAATTTTAGTGTCAAAATGTTTTTCCATCATAGGATGAAATTTTTGAAAGGTATCTTTAACTTCACTTTTCTTTGTTAGTGTGTAGAGACAAGTGTACTTCGTATATTGGCCAACAAAAATAAAATAATACAACTTTTTATCAAGAGATAAGACTGGTGATGGCCCCCATAAGTCACTGGAAATAATTTGAAGTGGTTTAGAACTACATAATGATAATTGAGTAAAAGGATGTCGATGAGCTTTATTAGATAAACATGAATTACAATGAAAATTTTTGTCTCTCTCATGAAACGGTAGCGAGAATTTATTCAAAATAAACCTAAGAACTCTAGAGTGAGGATGACCAAGACGTTGGTGCCAAGTAGTGAGAGGGCTGGATGTGGAGATAATGTGAGCTTGGGGATGTGAGACAGGCCACTCATATAGTCCATTGTTAGTCTGACCGTGCACCAGTGGCTGCCGTGTTTTCAGATTCTTTACAACAAAGTTAAAAGGAAAAAATTCAATAGACTTAAGATTGTCGTGACAGAATTTAAAAACAGAGATAAGCTTGCGTTTGATGGAAGGGGCACACAAAGTGTGAGTTAGCTTAAAAACATTATTTGATGCATTTAATTTAGTAGAACCAGTGTGAGATATAGGAATTTTGTTACCATCACCCATGGAGACATCTTCGTTACCGCGGTATGGTTGTAGGTTGTGCGGCTTTGTTGTGATGTGATGGGTGGCTCCTGAGTCAACTATCCAGGGATTGGTCTCCCTAGTAAGCCCAGCGGCATAGTTGGCTTTTGCTTCAAAGTGATTATGAGATCTCGAGAGGCAAACATTGGCGGTGTGGCCAATTCTGTTACATAGTTGACACCGAATAATACCGTTTGGATTTCCCTTGTGGTGGAGTGCTTGGACGCATGTTCTGGTGCCATTGTTGAGAGTTGTTGGTTTGTCTACGGTTGTTGCGATTATTGGAGTTGAATTTAGTGTGAGTAGCAACTGCAGCAGTGATGCTACTAGATAGTTTCTTAGCATCCTCGTGGCGGAGGAAGAGTTCAAAGTCTAGTAACTTTTCAAACAGTTCCTCATAGAAGATAGGCATATCGCGTGAACGAATGGCTACGGATATTTCACGAAATTCAGGACCTAGACCACTAAGTATTTTGACAATGAGTTCAGGATTGGAAACAGGAGCACCAGCAGTGGCTAAATCATCCGAAAAGGACCGAATAGTATAAATATATTCAGTAATGGAGCGATAGTCCTTAGTAACACGGGCAAGCTGATCACGCAGACTGAAGACTCGGGTTTGAGATTTGTTCGCATAAGTGGTATGCAAGGCATCCCAAGCTGATTTAGCCGAGTCAATACGCAATAAAGAGGGCAATAGTGGGTTCGACAGAAGCCATGAGAGCATTCTGGATGAGTTGATCCTGACGGAACAAATTTATGAAGGCGGGATTGGGAGAGATATTCGTGTCGAGGGTAATCGTGCGACTAGGGGATGGACTGGTTCCGTCGAGATGGACAAAGAGGTTGTAGCCATACATAAGCATGGAAAATTGGGCTTTCCAGGTGGGGAAGTTGTGACCACCACTTAGTTTGATGGGTAATCGGGATGCGGGATTGAATTGAATGATAATATTGGTGCTTGTCGTGTTATCAGCATTGACAACTCTGGGATTGTTGCCATTGTTGTTGGTCATTGTTGTTGATCTGCGTGAGGAGAAAAAAAACTGGATCGTACTCTTTAGAGTGTGAAGTGACCTGATACCATATGAAGACTGAATGTTCATTTATTAATGAAGGCAGTAAGGTCTTAAATAGAGTTACAACGGAAGTAATAAGACTCCTAAACGAACTGAACTGAAGTAATCTAATAAAATAATAACTGCTGAACTAGTAAGACAATCCTAATACGACTAAACTACTAACTGGCGTCCTAAGACTAGATGTTCTAATACTACGCTTCATTTTTTTTGTCACCATTTTCTTTTTGGTAAGTCCCTAAAAGAATTTCACATTTCCTTATATGATAAGTATTTAAATGTACAATTTATTTTTTACCTTTATTAGTCCCGCTTAATTTTAACATAGTACTCTAATACATTTATGAAGAGAAAAAAATATAAGTTTACTTTTTTTAAGGGCGATTTGATAAACATTTCAAAGTTTTCATTATTTTTTAAATTCAGTATCCAGTCATATGTTGCCAGAGGGAATATTGGTTTTTTCAATAATCATTGTCTTTTATATATGCAGAGTCAATGGGTAGAGGCGTTTCCATGCATTATTGGTAAAGTTAATACTTTTGATGTTATTTCTACTGGCATAGGTGAAGGCAAGAGTGGTACTTTGTTATTGGTATTATTCTTACTCATTATTTTGATGGAATATATATATATATATATATATATATATATATATATATATATATATATATATATATATATATATATATATATATATATATATATATATATATATATTTAATTTTTTGATTATTTTTTGCACTAATAGCTTGAAAGTATTAATTTGCAGATTGAAGCTGAATTACAAATTATTTCAAATGTGGTTCCTGTCCGTGAAATACAATTTGTACGTTTTTGTCAAAAACATGCTGAAGATAGTTGGATTATTGTGGATGTATCTGTCGATACAATGAAAGAAGGTTCACAACAATATAAAATTGAAAAATGTCGAAGGCTCCCTTCTGGTTGCATTATTCAAGATATGTCCAATGGTTACTCTAAGGTAATTCAACTTAAATTTATGAAATTACAGTATCATAGCTATATATTTTGTGTTTTCATAATTAGAAAAATTTTAATTAGAAATGATGAGATCAATGAGAATGTTCTATATCTTTTAATTATAAATTTATAATCTATGAATGAAGGTAAAACTTCTATATTATCATCATTAATATATAAGTGATAGATTCTTGAAATTATACTATTATTTAATTTCATAGCTATATATTTATGATCTGTAAATGAAGGTAAAACATCTATATTTTTCATGTTTGATATAAAGGCTACATTATTAATTGGGTTATATGTTCTATGCATTATTTTTCATGATCAACATTTAGTTATTCTACTTTTTCTTACCTTTATCTTCCTTATACTTTCTTCATTGACCATCTTCAAGATTTTCCTAGGTCTAGTTACTGCTTTGTTCCACAGAGCCCCATTCCTCCTCTGACAAATATGATATATTAGAGCAGCCAATACAGCCTTGATCAATGATCTATATACTTATCTTTCCTTTGGCTCTTCTTGTCATTAGTTTTCACAATCCTTCAATGTTTGTTATTTTGACCCCAATCTTCACTCCCTTCAAACATTCATTTGAAAACTCACGTTCAAAAAATAGATGGATGACACTTTCTGGTTTACTCCCACACAAATGCACATTCTTTGCAAGTGTGTCTCTAGTTAGGATTCTTCGATGCATGACAATCCAACAAATGAAGCTATGTTTTGGTATATTCATTTTGTTCCAAGTTACCCTCCATCATGGCCATTGGCAATCATTTCCTCTTCTCCATTGGTATCCACTTTGAATCATATATCCTCCTTTCCATGTTCGCACTGAAGATGTTTGACTTGCTTGGCAACCTCTATTTGATTGAAGCAAATTTTCCTTTACAGAAAAGCAACATGTCATCTGCAAAACATAAATGATTCATTCCCAGACTTCTGCATTTTGGGTGAAACTAGAATCCCTCTTGTGTTGTGACGATCCACTTCATTAATCTCGAGAAATACTCCATGCATTTTACAAAGATTAATGAATCCCCTCGTCTCAAACCTCTCCTTCCTTTTATGTTTCCATATAGTCCCCCAATCACATATTGACACATCCCATTATTCACTTAATGAGTTTATATGGGAATTGTAAGCGCCGTGTTGGAATTCTACCCTCTTGAATTCTTTAAGGGAACACGTACAAACTACTTGTTTCTGTACGCTTGAAAACTTAACAATAATTGTTTTGAACAACACTTTGTATTATTCGTAAATTTCAAACAATACAAAGATTACAAAGCTTTGTCACCTAAGAAATTATAAACTCTAATTCCTTCTACCCAAGACAAAAACTAATCCCTAGTTTTATATCTTTTAATGTTTTTCAAGTTCTTCAACTTGTCAAGCAACTCCTTACTCACGCTACTCGGATTGTAAACAAGACTCTTGAATACAACCTTACAATTTATCACTCAACTCGCAGCACTCAAAAGTATTTATCAAAACTCTCTCAAATCTCTTGATCGTGTTTTGAACTCCTCTTAAGTGTGCAATTTTTTCTGATGCAAATAGCTCCCTGTTTATAGATCAGAACTTCAACAAATCCTTGTACAATTCAACTTGTATTTGTCTTCTACAAATCCTTGTTGACTTCTACTTGGACTTTGGTCAAAACCTTATTGAACTCAAATTTGTTTCCAGCAGTTTTCCTTAACCAAGTAAACTACTTTAAACAAAATGTACATATAAGTTTTAGAACATTAACAATTATCTTTATATAAATAAGCGAAACTCGTACGCCGCCGCCAACACCCTTTTCAAAGTATTTCGTATTCCATTGGAACACGTTGCGTTACCTGTTCGATACAATTTTGCCATTTTCAAAATCTCAAGATTAACAATTTCCCCCTTTTTGACTATGACAAATAATCAGCTTGCATTTGAATAGGTACATAACATATCAACATGTAAAACACTTTATATCACCTGCAGGCTGCTTCCCTTTTGCAAGTAGCCAAAAGTTGAGAACCAAGGTACATATGCATACCAAAACAAAGCATCAAACTTAGTCATTAGTTACATCAAGAGTTAGACATAAAACCAATATCCATATAAAATTAGTAATGTCTACTACAGTCTTAACTAGGCAAGAATAAAAAATATAAGACCATGCACATAGGAATGATAAATTAAATATAGGGTGCCACAGAGGTGGAAGAGGTTGAGGAGCCCTTAGTTAGCAAACCCATGATACGTTGTAGATGCCCAGAATTCACTTCTCTTTTGGATGTAAAGCAGCCTGAGTCTGAGTGAGTTCATCCTTTTCCTACAGTTCTCAGCAATCAATTTCTCTCGTTCCAACTCATGAGCAAGGCGAAGTTGTTCTATCTCTACTGAGTGCGCCATCTTTAATACTTCCATCTCCTCTTCTATAGCAGTGAGAGAAGCCCTTAACCGTTGATTTTTTACATCAACCTTTTTCGGCGTACCAGGCATGTTCATATAATCCACCTTCCCTAAGACATCAGAAATGGTTTGAATCTTCCACTTCTGCACAGGCACACCAAAATGTTCAAACACTTGTCCCAACAAAAATCCATATGCCAAACCCCGTTTCTTTTTATCAAGCATAGACAAACTATGTATATGACTCAGTATCAAGATCGGCAAATTTATTTGAATCTTAGACGATAGTAATTCCAAAAGAGTGAGATCCAAATAACATGCTTCCGTCCTTTTTTGCTTTCTTGGCAGAAGGATTTTATGAACTACATTAAACAACAACTGATGTAACGGTAACATAGATCCCTTGTCAACACTAGAATATTCCGATAGAGTAGGATCGTTTGAGAATTGCCTACATATTTCAATTTGAGAGGTGTTACCCTCTAAAGGAGGCCAATCCTTCTTGACATAGTGACCCCATCCCCTGTTAGGTATCCTAGGTATCGAAGACAGAATCTCAGCAGTAAGTGTAAAAGATACACCACAAACCGTACTCGTAATTGAAGACACAAACCCTGCTACATTGATATAAAATTCCCTGGTTTCTACTCTACCTATTTTATGCCTATAAGATCCCTGGAGCAGCAGTTTTGTCCACCCTTGAGCTTGTAAGATAACCACTAACTCATCCATCTCACCACCCCAAAACCAGAAATTATTCTCCCCCTACTCACACTTCTCTTCTTAAAGGCTAATATTCGCACAGAGTAAACATCATCAACGGGATCATGATATTTCGGTTTAGATGAAATTTTTTTCCATTTCCGACTATTCACTGTATCGGCTACATTATCAACAATCTCTACAGAAGTTAAAGATGGAGAAGACTTACGTTTTCCTGTGCGATTTTTCTTAGTCGACTGAGCCAAAATCTCTGCATCCCTAGTACATTGTACAAATCTAGTTACTCGCACTGGTACCTTTGCTGATAAGAAGAAGGGAGAACCTTCTTGAGTTACAGGGAGAATCGTAGCAAGTGGTTTACAAAAAGGAGAACTTCATTTGGAACGAAATCGAATATGGGAAAGCATTTGAATCAGAGTAATGTTTTCATCATCGAAACTATTTTGCTGGTCCTGTGACAAGAACGTGTGTTCCCCTTACGTCGTGCACTCATATTCCCTTTATCCAAACATTGATCTCTCTCTTCCCCCTGAACTGATGCATCTTCCATAAGAGAGTATCGGGTTACACCGATCAAATCAATGTATAAAACAGCGGGTAAGGTGAAAAAGCTTTCTTGATTATCAAAGGGAATTATAGCTAGTTGGAGACTTGAGGAAGGAGCCATTATTCTCAAAAATAAGTGCAGATTTGTGGATAGCAAAGGTTAGAGAAAGGATGGAAACAAATCAGAGAAGAAAGTAAAAATGGGTTTCAAGAAAAATTATAGGGAAGCGTAGGGGTTTTCTGAGAATAGGAACAGGTTTGATTTTGAATGGTTTTTGCAGGTTTGATTAGAGTTTGGCGGTTTTAGTTAATTTTTTTTTAATTGGAGGAACGGAACCCAATGCATTAGTCTTATCATTTTAGTCTATTTTAGTTAATGAGAGTAGACATACCTTTAAGCATGCAAAGATGATTTTGGAGGTCCAATTCCTTCAGCTTCTAGAATGATAAATTATTTTTTTAAAAAAATTGTTAAAGTGTCAGGCATAAATCCATGTGAATTAGTTCTAAGGAACAAGTTGAGCTTACCATCTGTTTGGATTTAAATGATGATTTTATCTATTTCCCTAGAGTTACATGCTTCACACACCTTATCCTCCTTGAATTGATTTTTAGGAAGTCCTATAACTAAATCGTTGGTGATAAGTTTGTTTAATTGTACTTGCCTAGCATGACCCAACCGTTTATGCCATAACAAAGGATCTTTATCCAACACACTTAAACACACCAAATTTTTGTCAGAGATACTTGAGGTATCTACAATGTAGACATGTTTATCTCTTTTTCCTGTTAACACTAATTTTTGTGTGTTTAGATTGATTACTTCAACACCAGTGGATCGAAAGATTACCTTGTTTCCTTTGTCACATAACTGAGATATGCTGAGTAAATTGTATCTAAGTCCTTCCACATAGTAGACTTTATCAATTGAGTGTTCATCAGATCTTCCAATCTTTCCACTACCTCTGATTTGACCTTTTTTTTCCACCACCAAAAGCTACCATACCTCATTTTCCTTCTTCTAGTGAGAGAAACAATGTCTTATTACCTGTCATGTGTCTTGAGCAAGCACTATCCATGTACCAATGCTGCTTGCTTTCTCTCACTTCTTCCTGAAAAAATTAGAGGTTAGATTTAGGAAGCCAGATTAGCTTGGGTTCTTTGTTTTGATCAAAAGGGTGAATAAGATCTCTATGAGCCCATTTGGGTAGACTGTTTTTTTTTTTTTTGAAATGTACTTGTTCCTCTGAACAGTTTATAGGTTCTTTTTGAGTTATTTTCTTCAGTGGCAGTTTTGTATTTAGGACAATATTATTTAGAATGACTTGAGTTACCACAAATAATACAAAACATAGGATTCCCATTTATGGACTGTTCATATCCTATTTCGGTTTTAATGTTCCTATTATTGTTTTCTAAATGAGTTACTATCATGGAGGATTTTGTCCATTTATTTACTCTTTCCAGATCACTTCTCATTCTAGTTAATTCAAGGTTTATTCTCTTACAATTTTCCTTTTCTAGTTTTAAGTTATTTTTGAGTTTGTCGACCTCAAGTTTTTGATCAGGCAGTTCACCCTCTTTTTCTTTGCCAAGAACTTTTAATTTTGAATTCTTAGTTCTTAGTTCCAAATTTTGAGATTCAAGTTGCTTGATTTTTTCTTGAAGGTCGAGTTTGTTCTTATTAAGATCAATATGCTCAAACTTTAACCTAGACAGGGAAGCAAGTAGTTGGTTTTTGGTGTTAACAAGTTCTTGAATTGTGTCTATGGATGCAAGCAATAGGAATGAGAGCTTTTTCTTAGAGAAATTTACTAGTTTATCTTTTAGGTTAAGAAGATTTACCTCACTTTCTTCAGAGTCTGATTCAGGTTCAGCGTCTGATTCTTCTATCACCATCAAAGCAATGTCCTCAACATCTTCATACATGTCCGAAGAACATGTTCCCCAGGCTGCATATATTGCTTGTTCTTTTTCTTTAATTTATTTTTGTTAAAGAGTTCCTTCCTTTCTTTTTCAGTTTTTTCCTTTTTCCATTATAATTCCCACATTGGGCAGTCCTTTATCTGATGATCTGTCTTACCACATTTAAAACAACCTCCGTTTTGTGATCTTTCAAGATTTTTTTCTTTCGAGGGTGGTGATTCTTGGTAGCGTTTAATCCCCTTTTTAAGAGTTTCTTGAAGTTCTTACTTATCAAAGCCAGATCATCGTCATCTATGTCATATTCGTCACTTTAAGTTGATTTAAGACCAAGATTTTTTTCTTTATTTCCTTCACCTCTTTTGTCGACATTCATCTCATAAGTCTTGAGATTTCCCACTAATTCACTAGAGTTATATTAGTTAGGTCCTTGGCTTCTCTAATGGCAATGACTTTGATTTCCCAAGACCTAGGCAAAGTCCTAAGTACTTTGTCAACCTGTTCCTCAATGGTGTATACTTTACCCAATGATATTAGTTTGTTTAGCACAGTGGTGAATCTGGTATTCATATCTTGAAGAGATTCTCCAGATTTCATCTTAAAGGCTTCATATTCAGAACACAATCTGGCAATCCTTAATTTCCGGACTTGAGTTGTACCTTCGAGAGCGTTTTGTAAGGTATCTCATATATGTTTAGCAGAGGTACAACTTGAGATACGGTTAAACTCATCAGGTCCTAGTCACATACAAGAATGCACATAGCTTTTGCATTCTTTTCTAGCATCTTATAATCTGCTTCATTATATGTATCTGCGGGTTTAGGTACTTTATTTCCTTCACTATCAATAATAGTAGGAATTAGTGTTCCCTTAGTAATTCTCACCCACAATTCGTAGTCTTCACCTTGAATGAAGTCTTCCATCCTTGCCATCCACCACGAGTAGTATTGTCCATTGAATAATGGAGGTCTGTTGATATGTTGCCCTTTACCATGTCCGAGTGGAGGTGCAGAACTCATGTTGATCTTATCTTGAGTTGTTAGACTCTTTAAAGATAACCTTGCTCTGAAATCACTTGTTGGAACTCTACCCTCCTAAATTCTTCAAGGGAACACGTAGAAACTACTTGTTTCTGTTCGCTTGAAAACTTAACAATAATTGTTTTGAACAACACTTTGTATTATTCGTAAATATCAAACAATACAAAGATTACAAATCTTTTTCACCTAAGAAATTATAAACTCTAATTCTTTCTAACCAAGACAAAAACTAATCCCTAATTTTATATCTTTTAATGCTTTTCATGTTCTTCAACTTGTCAAGCAACTCCTCACTCACGCTACTCGGATTGTAAACAAGACTCTTGAATACAACCTTACAATTTATCACTCAAATCGCAGCACTCAAAAGTATTTATCAAAACTCTCTCAAATCTCTTGATCGTGTTTTGTGTTGGGAATTAAACACACAACACACACAAATAATTTAGAGAAAAGAGAAACGGAACGCAAACGGGACACACAAGAATTTAACGTGGTTCGGTTTCCCTACTCCACGACTGTAACAGGAGGATTTTTATTTCACTTGTGCTGCTTAAGAATTACAAATACAAGGATCATATTTATAGGAAAACCAAATGGTTAACCTAGGGTTTCAGTAATGGGTCGGGCCGGCTCACAAGCCTCCACAAAGCCCAACAATCTCCCACTTGGAGGCTTGAAGAATTTCAACTGTCATCCACTTAGAACACTTGTATGTCTAGTAATCTTTTTCAACTCTCTCTCGCTAATGACCTTCTCATCACCAATCGAAAGGCCCGTTGAAGCTCCCGGCTTCAACACATCGACCACGGCTGAAATCGCCTTGACTCATCCTCGGTCCTCCTACCGGCTCCCACTTGAGACACGAATCGCCGGATCCTAGAACTCCCCGAGAACAAACACTCTCCATACTCAAGAAGAAATTTTCTCGAGACGTATCAACAATTTGGAATACTCGTTCTCTTGACCCATCGTTTTCTAGGAGCCTTGGTCAAGCACGGCCGGTGCTCCCACCGCCACAAACGCCTCTGACCGGTCTTCCCTGAACCTTTCCTTGCTCGTTCATCCCGAATCGACTGTGGCTCGGGTTTCTTTCTTGCAAAGACAACCTTCTTCTCGCCCACGAGATTCTCGTGGAACCGACTTTGTTTTTCTTACGAATCGGGACGGTCCCTCCTCGCACGGTAATCCGACAATATACAACGATCCTCTTTTTGTTCCACGAGCCATGACAAGATTGCCCTCACGACCTTCCATCGCCCATTTCCGAACTTCACATGATGTCCCCTGCTCATCCAACCGCCTAACAGAATCAAACTTTTCGTCAAGCTTGGAACAACTCGACATCCTTCAAGGTCCGTAAACCGATCAAGCGTCTTTCAACCATGTCACCCATGCCCGTAACATCAAGAGCTCTATCGCCTGGCAAGCCTTACCTTTCCAAAGTCTCCAATAACCAGATTCTCGCAATGCTTCACCGCTGTGGGTAGCGTGAAAAGAAGCACCGTAATCCATGACCCAGAATCCACATTGCTCTCCTCGCGCAATGTATAAACAAATCCTCGCTGACGCCGCCTTCGCAATGTTGACTTGTTTGTCTTTCTGGCATTGATTCCCTGAAATGCCCCACCTCCTCGCAGCTCCAACATGTTACACCCGAGCCATCCCGAGCCTTCGATCGACTCTTCTTCTGCCTCGCTCCCACTACCTCTCGTTATTTTCTCGCCTCGACGACGTTTAGCATATCACCGATGATTCTCCGTAATTCCTTCTTCCGACATCCTCGCCAAGAACGAGATCACGAATCTTCTCAAAGGTGAATCCATTAGGTCCCATCAATCGCAATCGGCAGAATCGCTCCTAATTAACCGTCAGGCAATGATGATAACAGAGTAAAGCTTGAACTTCATCATCGAACTTAATGCCAACCGACAAAAGTCCGCTAAGATCGAATTCAATGAGTTGATGTGCTCGTGAATCGAATCGCTTTCCTTCATCTTTGTGTTCACCAACTCTCTAATCGTAAAATTTTGTTTGCCGCAGATGGCTTCTCGTACATGTTAGACAAGGCTTCCAAGATGCCTTTCATTGTCTTCTCCTTAAGAATGTTGAACGCAACATTCTTGGTCAACGAGTCGGATAATCGACATAGCTTTCCGATCCAAAAGCGCCCACTGCGTGATCGTACAATTTTCCTGGCTTGTCACCCAACACTACGCCCAAATCTTTCGAACCAAAGAAATCTTCAATCTGCATCTTCCACCAACCGAAATCTGTACCATCGAACTTCTCAATTGAACTTCCCATCTTCTGCCATCTTAAAGGACTAAATGAGATACTCGGTACAACTAATTTCAGATCTTGGTAATTTCGTCAGAAATATTGCACCACAAAAAAACCGCACCTTCGGCAATTCCCTTAACGGCGTGTTCAGCGGGCGGCCAACGGAACGGCGCGACGGACAGCACGGACGACGGCCGTCGCACCTGCGTTCTCCTAGCCATTTCCGCTGAGGTTACCCACACGGTAACGGCGGCTCTCCTCCCTGCACACAGTTCTTCACACAAGAACCCTAGGTGACAATTTCTCACAGTTTGTGTTACAGTGTTGTTGAAACCTCGCTCTGATACCAATTGTTGGGAATTAAACACACAACACACACAAATAATTTAGAGAAAAGAGAAACGGAACGCAAACGGGACACACAAGAATTTAACGTGGTTCGGTTTCCCTACTCCACGACTGTAACAGGAGGATTTTTATTTCACTTGTGCTGCTTAAGAATTACAAATACAAGGATCATATTTATAGGAAAACCAAATGGTTAACCTAGGGTTTCAGTAATGGGTCGGGCCGGCTCACAAGCCTCCACAAAGCCCAACATTTTGAGCTCCTCTCTTTGTAAGTGCGCAATTTTTTCTGATGCAAATAGCTCCCTATTTATAGATCAGAACTTCAACAAATCCTTGTACAATTCAACTTGTATTTGTCTTCTACAAATCCTTGTTGACTTCTACTTGGACTTTGATCAAAACCTTATTGAACTCAAATTTGTTTCCAACAGTTTTCCTTAACCAAGTAAACTACTTTAAACAAAACGTACATATAAGTTTCCTTAAATAAGTAATAGAACATTAGCAATTTTCCTTATATAAATAAGCGACACTCGTATGCCGCCGCCAACACCCTTTTCAAAGTATTTCGTATTTCATTGGAACATGTTGTGTTACCTGTTCGATACAATTTTGCCATTTTCAAAATCTCAAGATTAACACGCCGTATAACATTTCTTCCGCAAAATTCCATACATAAACTTTCCTTGAATCAATTTTTCAAAGCGTTCTTCCTGTTGTACAACCTCACCAATGATTTGGTTGGTGAATTTTCGATATAATATTTTCAGGTTACTTGGATTGAGCATATGGAATATGATGAAATTTTTGTTGATCATTTGTATCGCCCTTTAATCAGAGCCGGTCTAGGATTCGGCGCACAAAGGTGGATGTCCTCTTTGCAAAGGCAATCTGAGTTCTTGAGAGTACTGGCATCATTTGTCAATTCCACTGGTAATCATGAATATTTTATCATTGTTCCAAGTCCTTACACATTTTTTAATACCAATTAATTTTGATAAATTTTTATTTTGGACAGTTGATTCAAAGGGGGAGATAGGGATGGGAATATTGTCTCAACGCATGACGCGTAGTTTTTGTGCGGTAATTTGCGCAACCTCTCACAAGTGGATAACAATTCAAAAAGAAAATGGAAAAGATGCAAATCTGATGATGAGGAGGAATATTAGTGACGCTGGTGAACCTATCGGTGTGATTTTAAGTGCCACAAAGACGATCCAGTTACCCATAAAATCACAATGTTTATTTCAGTTCTTCACTAATAAAAATTTGAGGAGGCAATGGGATATCTTATCCTGTAGTGGTGCCATGGAAAATATTATCCATATTAACAAGGGGGAAAATCTTGAGAGTAGTGTCTCTCTACTGTGTGCTAATGTGAGTATCACTTATTTTAGAAACATGACAGACAGTGTTATGTTATTGTTTTGATTTATGAAATAACATTTTGTTTTGATGTGAAAATGCAGGGGGGTGCTAATGAAAATAACATGATGATATTTCAAGATACTTGCGCAGATGCAACAGGTTCTCTTTTAGTCTATGCAATAGTTGATTCTTCAAAGATGAACACAGTGATGAAAGGAGGGGACCCTTCTTGTGTGGAGCTCTTGCCCAATGGAATTTCAATCCTTCCTGATTTGTCTGCAAATAATAACAAGGAATTTGGTAGTGGATCACTGGTGACCATCATGTTTCAAATGTTGGTCGACAATATCTCCACACCAGATCTTCCACAGAAGTCAATCGTAGACGCAAATGACATCATCTCGCATACCATTCATAAGATTAAAACTGCTCTCTAATTTGATTCATAGAATTAAGACGGATATTCAATATCAAACTTGTGTGTCAAAAACTACATAACAAATAAACTTGTTTGGTATCAACTCGGTTTCTTTACAGATTAAGAGCTAGCTCTTCATTCCTATTTACTATGTGTGTGTGTGTTTTTCGAATAGTGAGATATTTTTGAATCGTTCTTGTTTTTTTTTTTGTCTAGAGTCTTGAATAACATTACAATGTTTTTAATGTCAGTAATAGTATACATGACAGTATTGTATTATGTTATTTTTAGTTTATGTAGGAAATATCTTTTTGATGATTTATTGCTTGTTTGATTATTATTTTTCTTACTATGACTAGTCTTAATTTCAAGCTTGATAAAAAATGAGTGAAAAAAAAAAAAAAAAAAAAGGTATGAATCCCACATAAAATGGTAAGTATTAACATTTGCAAGCGATGTCTTGAGGATTATAATAGTTTTTAAGGATTCACATTTTGAATATTAAAATATCAGAATATTTACATCAAAAATGATTATTAGTTGTGATTAATTTTTAATTGTCATTAAATATGTATTTTTAGCGGTAATTAACACTCTTTGTATATGTCCCTAAAGCCTTTAGCAACATTGGTTTTAATGACTGTTGACACCCAATTTTGACCGACCTTTAACCATTTTAGAATTATATTCGACTAAATACGTATTTTTAAAATTTACTTAAAGTTTTAAAGTTTTAGTCGATCTTTCCTCAAAATTATATATTTTAGTATCATTTACTTTATAAAATTATTGTAAATATTATTATATTTTTAAAATTATTAATGAATTTCAAATGTTTTAAAATTTAAATGATTTTTTTCAATTATACAAAATATTTTAGAAATTATTCAAGTTCTAGCCTATTTTATTCTAATTTCTTTCAATTCTAGCCACTCCAATTAAAATTTTATTACAATCATAGCCATCTCTTTCATTTCAATTCTAGCCACTTTAATTGCAATTTTAGTCATTCTATATCTTTGTCAATCTAATTTCAAAACATCATCTTTTAATCTCATCCGTCCATCTTAAAATAAATTCAAAAATCGAATCCTAGCCCTTTATCTCTTATCAAATTCTACGGTCAAGATTTAATCTCCTATTCTTCCTAAATTCTAATACCCTAAATGACTAAAACCAAAATTTTTTCACTCTCTCTTCCTCCCCTACTCTCTCCAGCCGCCCCACCTCTCTCTCTCTCCATTCTTCCGGTGGAAATCGTCAACCCCAAGCGAGGCGGCGACGCCCCTCTCTCTCTTTTGTCGTCTTCCCTCTTGCCACCTCACTCATCTTCTTTCCCCCTCTTCTCCGACCAACCAACAGCCGCCGGAAGCAGCAGCTTCCCGTCGCTCTTCCTCTCTTCCCCCTCTTTCTCTCCTCTTCTCCCTCTAGTCTTGCTCTTCCCTCTTCCCGACGAGGAAGTTGCTAGGGCAAGAATGATGGGCCAGCTAGGGAGAGCAAAGAAGACAGAGACAAAGAATCGCTGGCAGCCTCCGCCCCTCTCCCTTCTTCCTCTCTCCGTTTTCCAGCAGCCGGCCCCTCTCCTCTCTTCCTCTCTTCCCCCCGTTTCTCCCCCTTTTCTCCTTCCCCTGTTCTCTTCTTCTTCTTTTGCAGGAAGAAGCAGCAACAAAGCAGCGAACTCCGACGAGAGCTTTTGAAAAATCAAGTTTTGTGAAAAGATGGATCTTTAAAAGATCCATCCGGGTACATTTCTTTTAATTTTATTATCTCATCTTTTGATAATATTTGTTCTTCTTTCATTTATAATTTGGCTGGGATTTTAGAATATAAATGTTGTTATGCATATCATGAAAACTTACTGATTAGATCTTAAGATTTTGAATTTAATCGTTTATGGGTTGTTAGTTCGTAAAATTAGAATTCTTTAGATTAATTGCAGGCACATATAGTTCTTAACATTTCCCTTTTAATAATATGGTCACCATTTGCTAGTGACAAAATTGTGACTTTGAGATCAATTGTATGCATTAAAAGTATTCGTTTCTTATTCGAATATGAGCTAGATTCTTGACTTATTTGGTTTGCTAACATTGTTCCTTGATAATTGGTATAGATTGCTTATATATTGTGTAACATATTTTTATTTCCTCTTGATGTAATAAAATAATAATAATCGGTGAACCATTTTACCTCACTCTTTTCCCTCTCTCTTGCTTGTTTAATTGAAAATTGATTAATCGATGCTAAGACAATTTTATCACCATATATGAATTCGGACAAATCTTATGTGTTGGTGAGATAATTGTGCCTACTATTTTATTTACTAGTGTTAATTGATTGTAATTACCTTTGTTAAAGTTGATTGGATTCTTACTTGTTTTATTTTTGATAAAATTATTTTTTTTTAGGTTAATATAAAAATAAATAAATAATTTTGTTTATTTAGTTTCTCTCTTTTAATAAGGAAAATGTTATATCAATTGATTCACGTATTCCTTAATTAAAACTTGACAGATTTCCTACTTGTCTATTTTGGTAAAAAAATAATTTAGAATAAAGTTGTTTTTGACTCCTCTTTATTAAAAAAGAAAAATAATATTTTGATTTTTTTTATTTTAAGGAAAAAATATATTATCCTCTCTTAATTTATTCTTACTTGTTTATATTTGGTAATGAAATATTTATAACTTTCTGATTTGGTCCTCATTTATAATAAGGAAAATTGTATTATAATTGATTCCTTTAAATATTTATTTCCCTTATTTGTTCCCCCCTCCTCTACTATAAAAAGAGACCCCTTTTTATTCTTTTACACACATTTTGACATCTTTGAACAGAACTCACATTCTCTAACTCATTCTTACTTTCTTACCACAAATGCTACATTATTCTTAAACTTTATCATTCTCTCATTGCTCATACATACAAGAACTCATCAACTCAACAACTCATACACTCATTCACTCTAAAAATCACAAGTTCTCATCACTCTTTATTCTCATTGCTCTCTTGCTACTCTAATTACATTAATATTTCGATAAACATTCAAGTGCTCTTCTTCGCTACCTTGCTTTTTGCTTTTGTTCGAGTAAAGGTTGGATCAACTTGCTTTTCATTGCTACCATTTCTAATCTACTCAAACGTTATTTGACTGCTTTAACAAGTTTCAAACTTGAAGTTCAGGTTGAAGATTAATTAAAGAAAGATTTATTTGTTTATTTGAGTGTATATGTATTTATTTATTTTTTCTCCTATTTTATTTATTCGAATGTTGTAACAATTGTAACTCTAAAGATCATATAATAAATTCATTTGGGGGGGTCGTCTAGGGGGGGATTTATATGCTTATTTGTTCGTTATATTTTTTTTAGAAATCATGCCTATAGGTTTGTCTTTAACCACCTAGATTTAATGTTTATAGGTGTTATAATCTAATCAATTTTCAATTTGCTTGACACTTTTGTTAATAAAGTCTAAAAATAATAAACTAGATTCCGTTAATTTTAAATGTTAAAAGCATCATAGTAATTTAATAGGCCGATTAGGTGTTTTAATAATGTTATAATTTTAGCATCATCTTGTCATGTAGAAACCATGTCTAAGGTTTAATTTGTTCATAACATTTAAATTTACAAAATTAGGCATATATATGTTACCTTTTTTTGAACACCTAGAAATCATGTCTATAGGCTTGTAAATAAACTCTTAACATATCCATAAAAGATAATAAATTTCGTTTGTGCATATTTGTGCCCTCCCCCTAAAATTAGTTAATATTATTTGATTAGTAATCCTATTTGTTTTCTTGACAATTTTCGCATTTACGATGCAATATGTTGTTTCCTTAAAATAATGATAATAATTTAAAGTCATGCATTTAACAAACTACTTGGCTTTTGAATATTGCATATCAAAACCTTTTTTGCATTTAATAAATTTACTACCTTAATATTTTACTAGTTTTTTTTTATTTATTTACAAAGTGTTGCAACATAATTTTCTTAAAAGTCATTATTCAATCTTCCTTTGGAATTTTGGATTGATTGTGACATTATTTTTGAAACAAATTATAAGCACTATCTCCTAACCTATCGTTAGTGGGAAAGTCAAAGGAACTACGAGGTCTAGTTCCAATTTTTAAACCCGACGCATCCTCGGAAGTACCACCTACCCATGAATTTCAAAAAGAATTATGTGCATTTATATGTAAATGTTTATGTGCCTACGTGTGAACTAAATCTTTTAAATCATTTTTTTAAAACATAACTATTTTTTTAGACCGACCTCAAATCAAAATTGTTTCTATGGTGGAGGAGCGCGATCAATAATATCGTGGCATCATCCCTATAAAGAAACAAACATTTTTTTAAAATAAAAATTCATATTCAAAATTTGCTCAATTTTCAAAACCTTACTTTCTCACATATTAATTGTTTAATATTTATAAATTTTGTTTATATCTTAGTCTCATGCTTAAATATAAATAAAACTTTTTTTTTGTTTATTTATTGCCATCACCTAGCCTTGCATGCTTAAATTAATAGTATTAATTGTTTTATATTTGTTATCACTTAGTAAGATTAAATAAATTAATAAATTAAACGACCTTGATTGCTACTTGTACCCCCACATAGATTGCATGAGATACGGCCGGGACCCACACTTGTGGACCTCGAGGGATGCCTAACACCTTCCCCTCGAGGTAATTTGAACCCTTACCCTAATCTCTAGCCCGTTGACCTTAGTTAGACTTAGTTAGGTTAGATAGGTGCCCTAACGCGCCTTAATTCGTTAGGTGGCGACTCCAAAACTCAAAAATCCCAAAAGAGTTGTTAGGTCGCGCACAAAACCCGTTTTCTGCGAAAATGGGGCGCGACAATGACACTTAACTAATGTCATTAAAAACTTTACCACTCTTTATTAATATCAATATTTAATACCGCTAAAAGCTAATTCTTTTACCGTGAAAATAAATTGAAATTATAGTAAAGGAAAACAACTTAAGCTCACCCCAAAAAAAGAACATTAAGTAGCTTTTGCTGTAAAAATATTATTGTAATACAAAATGATTAAAACTGATGAATTTTAAGATGAAAAAAAGATACTTTCAACTATATGGACAAGTTTGAGTCTAAGTTATATGTTAAACCTTTTCATTAGCAAAACTCTCAATGATAATTATCATTCCCAATTTTCGTTTATATTCTTATTATGATTGGAACAAAATTAATGGCTCGTGAGTTAAAATTACATGTGAAACAAGTAGCCAAATATATTTTTTAACTAATATTTTTATATGATTATTAGGATTTAATATTTTCAAATGCAAGTGATATAGAAAATTTTTGTTGGATGGGTACCAAACTCTCGATATTCAAAATAGAAAATCTTCCAAATTATCATATTGTTTTAGTTCATAATTTTCATACTAGTCTTAAGATCAATGATCCTTCTATTGAAATCAGTTTCTTGACTTTTCTTAATGTAACATTTTGGTCTTAGAAAGAGCTAAATTTAGAAAGAACTAATTTGGAAAGAGCTAATTAGACATTTTGTTCAAGTCAAGCTTAAGTTGTGAGTTTGGTTCGAATGATCATAACTTTCAGTACAGGATAATTTAGATGGCACATAAGATATCACATAAAAGATTTCTGAAACCTTTTTCCAATGCCGCAAAGTTAGCTAAAATTCGAGTTAGAACGAGGGGATATGCCTGTTTGAATTTTGTCTGTCCAATTTAAGGAAATTTACCCAAATTAATGAGGGTATTTTGGTCTTTTTCTTACACCATCGGCTTTAAACATTTTTAGTAGTATTTTAGGGGTCTAAACTGACTTGGATCAATTTTCACAATCATCATATATCATATCATATAAATATATAAAGGAGAACCCTAGGCCCGCCTATGTGGTGTCATCACAAGCTAAAATTATCTTTAAATTTGCTTTATTTTCAAAACTAGTCTTCCCTTTTCATGAAAAATTGTGACATTTATGAAAAGGTATAACATTTATGAAGAGTTGCAACTTTTATGAAAGATCATGACATTTTCGAATGATTGCAACTTTTTCAAATAGTTATAACCTTTCTGATAAAGCACAACTTTTCATTATTTATGGTATGTATTCTAGAAATTCTTTATAATTACAAGTTTATCGAATTCTTCTTGTAAAGTGACAACTTTATTTAATTCATGCAGGCAAAGAATCATTTTTGCTTCTTAATTTTGATTCTTCTAAATTCAAATTTAATTATCTTCATTTATATGATTTCGTCTTTGAGAACCTCATCCAATTATCTGATAGACGTACCTCATCTCTATTTTAATTTATTTCCATTATTGACATGCATAATGTGAACACAAAAAGTGATAAGTTCTAAAACTTGCCTTAAGTAACACAAGTGCAAAATACAATATAAATACCCTAAAGTCCAAAGTGCACCTAACTGCAGCAGAAAGTAAATACAAACGTTTGACACCACATGATTAAATCCCTAAAGTATCATTTAATCTTTCTCAAGAGTTAATTTATGATCAATATGATGTTCCTACAACCATACGAGTAATTGGATAAGAATAGCTAATTATGACATGTGGTCTCAACTTATTTCTAAGCAAATCTATTAAAGAAGGGGTAGCACCTTGATTTTATGAAAATTTCTTTTATGGAATCCTAATCCATTTTTTCAAGAAAAGCTAAGATATTGAGACACGGGCTAATGTTTACAACTATCACTCGAACACTATTGCAATAGGATTTTTTTTGTATAGAGATATAAAAATACGAAAATTCTAATAAACATAAAAGAATTGATTAAAATAAGATATATACTTAAATAAATGTGAAACCCATTTCAAAACAATTAAAATGGTCGTATGTTACAACTTACAGGCTTTTGATTTTCTCAGGAAGGTGTAAAGAATTCCTATTAGGAGTTAACTTAAAAAGACGTTCATGATGTTTTATGGTTTTGAATTGTAACTTTGTTTTAAGAATAAGTTCTAGTTAATAGTTGTCTATCTGGTTTTTGTTGTGATTCGCAAGGACATTTTTATAAAATTTTATAAAATTACTATTTACCCCTTTACAAGACCCCAGTCTTTTCTAATTAGTTTGTGAAGCCGTTGGTTTTGAATTTGGTTGAAAATTTATCGTTTTTAGAAGTTTTGGAGTTTTGAAAGGTTTAAGTTAGTTAATAGTGGTCTTTTGTATCAATCAGTTCACAATCATTATTTTAGTTTAGAACTCAAGTTGTTGTAAAATCTTGTTATTTGCCAATTAAAATCTCAGATTTTGATGTTAAAATCTATAAATAATCAAATGGAAAAGAAGTTTTAGGATTACAAAAGCTTACCAAAAGATTTAGCATAAGAAATCTCTTCAAAATCGTGTCCAAGAATTTTACAAAGCTTAAAATGGGGAAAAGTAGCTAAACCCAAAACCTGGTAAGGCAGGGCAAACCTCAGTGTTGAGTCTAGGCAGATCTCATTTGATGGGGCAAACCTCAGTATGGGCGTTGAGTCCAATGAGGGGGTGTATATCCCAACTTAAGATTAGAATTGAGTCTCACATTGGCAAAACACAAGAGAGATGTTGGGTATATAAGTAAGCTGACCTTACAAACTAGTGATGCATTCAATGTCGAGTGGGCCTAGGCCCAAAGAGGACAGTATCACTTGCAGGTTAGGCCAATACAAGTTCATAAACGCAAACCCCAAAAAAAATAGGGGTCTCATTTTTGCGGCCATCGCGATTGTGACCCTACATCCGCTTAAGTGAACCCCACCTAAAGTAGACCTTTGTTTTCATGAATAGGATCTCGCTTTCATGATCCTCACCATCGCGAGGTACCCTTCGTGAAAGAGAAGCACACAAACATAAAAAAAACTAGCAAACACTCAAAATATCGAAAGGGTACTGGGATTTGTTCAGAACCCCATACACAACTCATATGTGATAATTGACTATACTCAACATTATGGATTCAATGAAACCTTCAAAACACAAATATAATGTTTCCTTAACCCAGAACTCATGAAAGTCACAAGAAACCACTATAATGCCTAAAAAGGTCAAATCAAGATCGAGACCTATGAAAATTCACACAACACCTCACTTAGGCTTAAAATGATTCCCCAGATCCAGTGACACTCTCAGAATTTTGATTCGAGCATCCAAACCTCGAATGTTGACCAAAGGCTAAAATTTCACAAATTTCCAACTTAAGACCTTAAATCCTCAAAGACTCAAAATCTGAAATCGGAAACTATTATAGACCAATTTTCACATTGCGAAACGGATGAAATCGATAGAATTTCATTCTGGTACTCGAAACTCCAACAGACACCAAAAACTCATTTTTAACAACTTTAGCCTTTTAAACTCAAAACATTCAAAATTCACAACCTTTTTACTCAAAAACTAAAACCAACTTCCAAAACTCTCTATGTAATAACTTCGGGGTCAATATCGAGAGGGGCAAAATGATAATTTATGAAAAAATTTAAAAATGACCAACCGGATCATTATAAATGTGTTCAAGCATTTTAGTATCCGTAATTTGAGGAAGCTCTTGCAACCACAAATTCATCCTTGAAATTACTTGTACACATCGAAAATGCATAGCATTGATTAGACATGTGGATAATTCAAAATAACAATTGGACCACCAAAGGATATGGTCCTGTCTTAATTAGCGGTCTCAAATTCAAGTTTTGGGTATGAAAGTCCTTAATAGGGAGTAGTTCCCCCCAATAGGGACTTACACGACGCGAATTTGGAATAATCACCAAAATAACCTGACATTAAAGTTGATACCTAACACGGAGCATCTAGCAAGAAACACAAAAAATAACAATGGGAAGTGAATTGACAATGTCTATGATTTTATAGGAGGGCCTGCTAACATGGTTAAATTTAAGATTCCACGCCTGAATTAATTTTCATGGTTAAATTTAATTAACTTACTCTTGAAATTCAAACGGTACCAAATAAATGAAATAAAATAAGTGAATTCTGTATGATAAACTTAATGTTGGATGGACCATGGGTGAAATTTATTGAAGCTGAAACTAATGTTTAAAAAGTTAGTGGCTCTGGAAGTCTTCAATATTATTGTAACAACTATAAAGAGTTAATATTATAAAAGCAGCTAAAATTAGTTGAAGCAACATTCATAAAAAAATGTACTTTTCTCTTGTTACCATAGTTTCTTTGCTTCGCTTCCTCTCCTTCCTTGTTATTCTATTTAGTAAAAGCAAAAAACAAATAAATTTACCTCCAGGTCCATGGACACTTCCTGTTATATTCTAGGTGTTTTGATGATTCTTACAAATGCGGGGACCTGGTTCCTGGCAGAGTGCTCTCGTCCAGATACAAATGGGGTACAGTCATAAAAGCTGTCATGTCAGGTGGTAGGTGAAAAGTGCAGTATCCTACACCAATAAGAAGAGCTGACGATATTGTATGTTTCAGTATCTCACAAATGCAAGGACCTGGTACCAGACAGAGTTTCCTCCATCACATACATAATTGGTTACAGCTGTAAAGCTGTCACATCAGAGGTTGGTAAGGCGTCAGTGTACTACACCAATCGAGAATGGAGGAGGTGTTTGTCCAATCGGATAATAACTCTTTATGTTTGATACTTTTAGCATGACAAACACCATATTATATTCATTCATCCAAAGAAGAAAGTCACCACAAGCCTTTTCAAGAACTCATACGTAAGTTTGCAAGGGACCTGGTTCCTGCAATCAAGGGACCTGGTACCTGCAAGACAGCGACGTGAAAAGGACGACAAGACAAATTGTGAAAGTCATCTCTCTCGATGTAGGTGCACGCCTTTTCCAACAAAGAAAGCCTTCAGCCAATGGGATGACTTCAACGAATTTGTGGGAAATGATATTATCTCTTTCCAACAAACACAAATTCAAGACTTGGCAAATTAAACTTGGACTTTCTCTGAAAATTCACAAGCTTGAACTGAAGGCCATCTTCAAGGAAGAACATTGCTCAACTCAACAGAAGGACCTGATAGAGTAAAGAAGAATCTTTGTTGTATTTAGAGCTTTGTGTCTATGTACTTACATTGTAAGTCTGTTCCTAATCTATAAAGGATTCAGATATTTGTTTTGGGTTTTTAAAAGTCTAAATCAGTTAAGGTTAACTGATTTAGTGGGCAACATTGTTTTGTTGCTTAGTCAAATTCTATGTCAGCTAGAGTTAGGTGGTTTAGTGGGCGGTGTGGTATCCGCTTAGGCTCTTCAAGTAATAGGTAGATTACTTGATCGTGAGATTAATAACTTTTTCTCACATTGATTGTAACCGGGTTTCATTTTTGCTTGAGAAGATTAGTGAAGACGGTTGTAAATCCTGTGCAACAGGTCGTGGTTTTACTCCCTTGAGCAAGGAGGTTTCCACGTAAACTGCTTGTGTTGTGTTCTTCATATTGTTTAATCTTCTGCACTGTTTTTGCTGTGTCAAGGGACCTGGTCCATTGACTGGTAGTGGACGCACATATTTCAACACTTCCCTTTATTGGAAGTTTGCATCATTAGATCGGAAGAGGACTATTGCATCGCACTCTTAGAAACTTAGCACAAAGGTATGGAGGTGTTATGTACTTACAACTCGGGGAAATTTCTTTAGTGATCATATCATCACCTACTATTGCAAAAGAACTTCTAACAACTCATGATCTCGCCTTTTTTGATAGACCACAATCTATGTCAACAAACATCATATTTTACAATAATAAAGACATTGCATTTTATCCATGCATGATAATTACAGAAAACAAATGTGTAAAATTTGTAATGTACAACTTCTTAGTGCAAAGATGGTCAAGTCCTTTGGTGCGATTAGGAAAGATGAGATTTCAAATCTTGTTTCATCAATTCGTTACATGAGGGGTTCTCCAATTAACATGACAGAAAAGATCTTTTGGTTTACCAACTCTGTCACTTGTAGCGCAGCCTTGGGGAAAATGTTCAAAGATCGAGATGAGTTTATAAAATTGTTGAAGGATATATTCATATTAGTTTCAGGATTTAATGTGGCTGATTTGTTTCCCTTCTTGGAAGTTCTTCGCAAACTTAGTGGTACGGAATCTAGATTGATGAATGCCATAAAAAAGTCGATGAAATTATGGAAGACATCTTAAAGAAGCATCTTGAAAATAAAGGAATTGGTGATCAATTTGGAGGTCTTCATTTGGTTGATGTTTTACTGAGGGTTATGGAGGACGCTGAACTTGAATGTGCAATCACAAACGACCATATGAAAGTTGTGATTCTTGTAAGTTTGCTACCAACTCATGAAGAAGTAGATTGATTTTTCCAAGCTAATTGGATTATTTTTGCAAATATTCAAAAGATAATCATTAAACAAAAACACTGAGAAAACACGTCAAATGTATTTTGAACTTGTTCTAAAAAGTCGATTTCACTCAAACTAATTGTGCGATCTATGTTATTCCTTTTTTTTTGTGGAACTAATGTCACTCTAACACAGTTAATATCTCATATGGTCATCACTTAATTTTGAATAGTTCACTTAGAAAGTCACTCAATTTTTGTTTACAATCCAAAGTCACTCGACATAAAATTGTTCATTAGAAAGTCACTCAACTTAAAGTAGTTTACATAGAAAGTCACTCAAAGACTAATATTGTTGGCTCGTAAAATAAAGTCTTGGGTTCTGAGGTTTGAGGACATTGTCTAGGAGGCGGGAGGACTATCCACACCAATTAACACATCCTCAATCTGTATTACCCCTTGTCTCGTTCTGAAGTTTCAGGTATAAATTTTACTGTTAATATCAGGTTCATAGAAGTTTATAGCTCGAGACTCCTTCAAAAATTTCTCCTTAATATTTTAGAACCCAAAATTCATCAAATTATATTATATTGACCTTATTTTATAGACTTAATGTTGATGTAGGACATTTTTTGTTGATGGGAGTGAAACTTCGGCTGCAATTACTATTTGGGTACTATCAGAAATGGTGAAAAAACCCAAATATTATTGTAACGATCCAAAAGGAAAAAAATAAAGTATAAATTTAAGGAATCCCATAGTGTAATACAATAATTACATTCTGTCCCGACAAATTTAGTATTTACTAATAATCACTTAAATTGCTATGGCGTGATACATTAGTATGTTGTGATACATGGTAAATGATACACAGTAACTTAAAATTGTTAAGATTAAAAGGGGGGAAAATGGAGCATTTAAATTTGTCATCTAAATCAGCTTAAATTACGGTAACAGTTCATTAATAAGCATTAATTCAGCACGTAATTGGATAACAATTTCATATTTTGAAAATTCAAGATTATATCATCTAGTTTGAAGACATTTTTATGAACATCCAGTTATTAAACTTATTGACTGATACATGATAACAATTTTCAAAAACTCGTGATACATAGAAAATCATATGATACACATCAAATTCATGTATCAATGCATCGTCTAAACACTATAACACACTGAGTCGATATGTATCAGCAAGCACACTTGAGTGGCGCAATTATTAAACTTATTGATTGATACATGATAACATTTTTCAAAAACTCTTGATACATAGGAAATCATATGATACACATCTAATTCATGTATCAATGCATCGACTAACACACTATAACATACTGAGTACTTATGTGTTATAAAAGAGAACTTATTAATAATTAATATACTTAAAGAAGGAAAATTTAGGAAGTAGTATATTTCATAACAAAACATCTATATTGAATTAATGTGTAAAATGGCTATATATATATAGCCATGAAATTCATCCCTTTGTATGGGGCCCATGAGACACTAATCAATTCTGTGGGACCCACAAGACACTAATCTACAACATGTCCAAATTTATCCATTACGTGGGGCCCACGGTATATTTTACAACACTCCCCCTTGTATGTCTATGTAAGTATATAGACATACATAATACGCATTACTTGCTGCCTCATTAAAAACCTTTCTAGGAAAACCCAGTGGGACAAAACCTAGACTAAGGAAAAAAAGAGTACAGTGCGTATTTTACTCCCCCTGATAAAAACCACGATTCAAATGGTTAAGTTTTCGCATTCCAATTTTGTGAACCATCTTCTCAAGAGTTGAGGCTGGTAAAGATTTGGTAAATAGATCTGCTGGATTATCACTTGAACGAATTTGTCGCACATCAATATCACCATTCTTCTGAAGATCATGTGTGAAGAATAATTTTGGTGAAATGTGTTTCGTTCTATCTCCTTTTATAAAGCCTCCTCTTAATTGAGCTATGCATGCAGCATTGTCTTCAAAGAGTATTGTGGGTATCTTGACGTCACACTTCAAACCACATCTTTCTTTGATAAAATGTATTACTGATCTTAACCATACACATTCTCTACTTGCTTCATGAATGGCTATTATCTCAAAGATGATTTGAAGAAGTAGCGACAATAGATCGCCAGATCGCCATGATATAGCAGTACCTCCGTATGTGAACAGATAGCCTGTTTGTGGTCGAGCTTTATGTGGGTCAGATAAATAACCTGCATCTGCATGACCAACAAGATCTGCACTATCTTTGTTAGAATAAAACAAACCCATATCACTAGTTCCCCTTAGATATCGCAATCAGGGCGCATGTGGTATAATCGCCTTAGTGAGTACTTGATAAAATAAGGTTATATAAACGATGTCATTTGTCCTTGTATATTTATTAAGAAAACAACATTGGGATTTGTTATTCTTGCTATTTATGTTGATGACATTAATCTCATTGGAACTCCAGAAAAGGTTCAAAAGGCAATTGAATATCTAAAGAAAGAATTTGAGATGAAAGACCTTGGAAAGACAAAAATTTGTCTTGGACTACAAATAGAATATTTAGTAGACGGGGTCTTCATCCATCAATCTGCCTATACTGAGAAAATCTTGAAACGATTTTACATGGACAAAGCACATCCATTAAGTACTCCAATGGTTGTCCGATCACTTGAAGTGAGTAAGGATCCATTCCGACCTTAAGAAGAAAATGAGGAACCTCTTGGTCCAGAAGTACCTTATCTCAGTGCAATTGGGGCACTTATGTATCTTGCTAATGCTACGAGACCCGACATAGCATTTTCTGTTAATTTATTAGCAAGATATAGTTCTTCCCCTACACGAAGACATTGGAATGGAGTTAAACATATATTGCGATATCTAAGGGGAACTAGTGATATGGGTTTGTTTTATTCTAACAAAGATAGTGCAGATCTTGTTGGTCATGCAGATGCAGGTTATTTATCTGACCCACATAAAGCTCGATCACAAACAGGCTATCTGTTCACATACGGAGGTACTGCTATATCATGGCGATCTACGAAACAGTCTATTGTCGCTACTTCTTCAAATCATGCTGAGATAATAGCCATTCATGAAGCAAGTAGAGAATGTGTATGGTTAAGATCAGTAATACATTTTATCAAAGAAAGATGTGGTTTGAAGTGTGACGTCAAGATACCCACAATACTCTTTGAAGACAATGCTGCATGCATAGCTCAATTAAGAGGAGGCTTTATAAAAGGAGATAGAACGAAACACATTTCACCAAAATTATTCTTCACACATGATCTCCAGAAGAATGGTGATATTGATGTGCGACAAATTCATTCAAGTGATAATCCAGCAGATCTATTTACCAAATCTTTACCAGCCTCAACTCTTGAGAAGATGGTTCACAAAATTGGAATGCGAAAACTTAACCATCTGAATCGTGGTTTTTATCAGGGGGAGTAAAATACGCACTGTACTCTTTTTTTCCTTAGTCTAGGTTTTGTCCCACTGGGTTTTCCTAAAAAGGTTTTTAATGAGGCAGCAAGTAATGCGTATTATGTATGTCTATATACTTACATAGACATACAAGGGGGAGTGTTGTAAAATATACCGTGGGCCCCACGTAATGGATAAATTTGAACATGTTGTAGATTAGTGTCTTGTGGGTCCCACAGAATTGATTAGTGTCTCATGGGCCCCACACAAAGGGATGAATTTCATGGCTATATATATAGCCATTTTACACATTAATTCAAGATAGATGTTTTGTTATGAAATATACTACTTCCTAAATTTTCCTTCTTTAAGTATATTAATTATTAATAAGTTCTCTTTTATGTATTAAACTTATTGACTGATACAAGATAACAATTTTCAAAAATTCATGATACATATAGGATTCCTTTACTAAAAATTTTTCTAATTTCAACAATGGTTGCTGCTTCTTTTCTCTTTTTTTGGTGTATTTTGTCAACCTTTGATTTAGATGATTCGCCAAAATCTTTGTTTGAATCCTTCCGGACATTCATAGGATCATGCAAAGACTTTTTTCTATTTTCTTTCTAATTTTCATCGTCCGAATCATAAATCCTTCTATTAGTAAAAGGATCCATTAATATGATGTAATAGAACAATGAACAAAAAGAAAAAAAGAAAAGAAGAACAGGTGATGGAGTAAGAAGAAAAAGAAGACCTAGAGACGGCTGATGTAATATAGCAATGAACAATAAGAAAAAAAGAAGAAAATAAGAACAAATGATGGATTAAGAAGAAGAAGAAGAAGAACTATAGACGGATGATGGAGTAAGAAGAAGGAGAAGAACCAGAGAACAATGGTCCAATTTTCAGAAATTTCAAATTTCTTGAATTTTGAAATTCAAAATTTCATATTAAATGTTGTGAAACATTTTTAATTAAAATTAATAATTCAAAATTCAAAAAGTGATTCAAAAGATTGAGTGTTTTAGAGGAGAAAAAATAGGCATGATATTGGGAAAGTGTGTGTTATAGGAGAGAGAAGTGTCACAGACTTTTTGATTCGGACAATACTCCGTGCGGCACTTGACGGTTTACTCACGATTCTTGCACGTTCTTGCAAACTCAAGTAAGCCTCACACTTGGATCGCTAAGAAAATAAGAAGTAAGACAGAATTTTGGAAGAAGAAACTTCTATTACTTGCTGAAATTATTGGATGCTTTACAAGTAAAATGAACTACTATTTATACTACTCTAATGCCTAAGAGTAAATAAATGCTACACTATACAAGTTCCTAAGTCTATGCCTACAAGACATGCTTCTAAATCTTCCAAAAAGGACTCCTAGATGCTCCTAGTCTGCCCCAACGCCTGGAGGCCTTGAACAAGCCTCTTCAAAGCTTGTAATCGCCGCTTCACTACTGGCCAGAATGTAACGGCCAGAATCACCAGAATACCGAATCATGTAACGGCCGCTTCTCCAATCGCCGCCGCTCTTGGCCATCGTCGGCTGTCGCCTTTCGCCGCCGGGCTGCCGAAGTTGGGTGGCGTCGCTCGATGGATGGCGGGACGTCACAATCGTCACAATCTCCCCCACCCAATGATTCGACGACCGCGACGCATTGCTGCAAGAACTCCTGAATTTTGTCTTTGAACTGCCACAAGTCTTCGTACTTCTCTCAAATGGCTTCTTTCGGAGTTTGTCCCTTCCAATGTACGAGAAACATAGCACTAGACTGCTGTCCTCGTTTTCGCTTGGCTTGGTAATCTATTATAGTGTCAATTTCTCGATCATGCTAGGCAGTAACGGTGATAGGGGCCCGTTGTGATTTGTTCCGGCTGGGATCGTCCTTATCCTCATGATAAGGCTTAAGAACGCTTGCATGAAAGATCGGGTGGATCCTTAAGTGTGGAGGTAACTCCAACTTGTATGAAATTTTACCCACCTTGGAATCAATTTTGAACGGACCTTCATATTTCCGCACCGAGTTGTGATGTACGCCTCTAAGTGCTTTAAACTGCCTCGGATTAAACTTTACCAAAACCATATCACCTTCTTTGTAGTTGGTGGGACGACGCTTGCGGTCGGCGAACTTCTTCATCCTCCTTGCCGCCTTGCCCAAATAAGATTTGGCAAGGTCGAGTTGTTCTTCCCAACCCTTTTGGCAAGATTGTAAGCGCCCAAACTCTTCCCCTCGAACAAGGTTGGCAGTGAGTGCGGAGTTTGAGGTTGCTGGCCTGTTGCTAACTCGAACGGTGTGCGCCATGTAGATTCACTCCTCTGCAAATTATAAGAAAATTGCGCCATGTCTAGGAGCTTAGCCCAATCTTTTTGATGCGCACTGACATAGTGCCTAAGATAGCATTCCAACAAGGCGTTGACGCGTTCAGTTTGGCCATCTGTTTGGGGGTGAAAACTGGTGGTAAAGTGAAGTTTTGAACCAAGAATCTCAAAGAGTTCACTCCAAAAGTTCCCAGTGAAACGAGGATCCCGATCGCTAATGATGAACCTCGGCAGCCCCCAATACTTCACAACATTTTTGAAAAACAATTGTGCAGCTTCCTTAGTAGTGCAACCGATTGTGGCAGGCATGAAAGTCGCATACTTGGAGAATCTATCCACTACGACCATAATTGTGCCAAACCCGTTTGACTTCGGCAAAGAAGTGATGAAATCCATAGATATACTCTCCCATGGACGATCAACTATGAGTAATGTCTCCAACAGCCCTCCTGGTTGCCTTTGCTCTACCTTGTCTTGCTGGCACACAAGACAAGTCTGCACATACTGCTCGATCTCTTCCCGCATACGTGGCCAGAAATAGAAGGCCTCCACTAATGCCCTCGTTCTCTTCTGTCCTGGATGCCCAGCCCACAGAGTGTCGTGGCTTTCTTTGATAATACGCCGCCTGATGAATCCGAACTTTGGTACATAAACTCTCCGGCCATTGGTAAGCAAGAATCCGTCTTCTACCCAAAACCGTTTGGTTTGGCCTTGAGCAGCCAGCTGCATAATCTTCTTGGCTTCCGGATCGCGTTGCATACCATCTTTGATTGCGCCTTGGAATTCACTACGGACTGAGGAGATGGCCGCTAAATCAGTCTTCCTGCTCAATGCATCGGCTACCACATTGCCCCTTCCTGGTTTGTACTCCAAGTTGTAGTCAAATTCCGCTAAGAAATCCTGCCAACGAGCCTGCTTTGGTGTGATCTTCTTCTGCGACTGAAAATAGCTAGTGGCAACGTTGTCAGTTTTCACTACAAATTTGGAGCCTAGTAGATAGTGCCTCCATGTGCGTAGACAATGCACAATGGCCGTCATCTCCTTCTCCTGCACCGTGTACCGTCGTTCAGCTTCATTTAACTTCCAGCTTTCAAATGCTATGGGGTGTTTCTCCTGCATCAAGACTCCCCAAATGGCAAAATCAGAAGCATCCGAATGGATCTCGAAGGTCTTGGTGAAATCAAGCAGCATCAAGACTGGTTCCTCAGTAACCGCAGCCTTAAGACCTTCAAATGCTCCCTGGCACTCCTCGCTCCACAGCCAAGGCCTGTTCTTCTTCAGCAGCTCGGTCAGTGGGGCAGCAATAGCGGAGTACCCGCTAATGAACTTGCAATAATAATTAGCAAGTCCAAGAAAAGAATGTAGCTCGGTCACTTTCGTAGGCGCTTCCCAATCTTGGATCGCCTTTACCTTTGCCTCATCCATACGAAGTTCACCTTGGCTGATCACATGGCCCAAGAAGTGTATCTTGGGTTGAGCAAACTCGCACTTCTCCCGCTTGACATAAAGCTGATTCTCCCGCAAGACTTTGAAGACCTTCTTCAAGTTCTCCACATATTCCTGCAAAGTGCTACTATAGACGACTATGTCATCTAAGTACACTACTACGAACTGGTCCAAGTAGGGATTTAAAATCTCGTTCATCAGTGTGCAAAATGTGGCAGGTGCGTTGGTTAAGCCGAAGGGCATCACCAACCATTCGAATGCTCCATACCTGGTCACGCATGTTGTCTTTGGCTAATCCCCCTCTGCAATGTGCACTTGATAGTAGCCTTTCCGGAGATCCATCTTGGTGAAGTACTTGGCCTCTCCACGACGGTCAAACAAATCTGCGATCAGCGGGATTGGATACTTGTTCCGAATTGTGATCTTGTTGAGCGCCCTGTAATCAATGCATAGACGCATCGACCCGTCTTTCTTCTTCTGGAACAGCACCGGCGCTCCATAGGGTGCCTTGGATGGACGAATGTGACCTGCTTCGAGGAGCTCTTTCAACTGCTTCCTCAGTTCCTCCAACTCAAGCGGAGCCATGCGATAAGGTGCAAGCGCAGGTGGCTTGGCTCCCGCCCCCAACTCGATCATGTGGTCTACCTCGCGCCTTGGAGGTAGTGTTTTCGGCAGCTCCTCCGGCATCACATCACTGTTTTCCTGCAAAACAGTTTCTATGATAGGTGGCAATGGCTTCATAGCACCATGGTCTTAACCCGAACTTGCAATGGTGGCTAAGAATGTTGGTGCTCCTTTCTTCAGGCCCTTCACAATCTACATGGACGACAGTTGGGCATATCCATCTTTCTTTGGCACCCTAACAAGAGGTACCATACAAGACCCTTCTCCTTCTATCACCATGAGTTGTTGAAGGTAGGGATCAATCATCATGTGGCAACGCTGAAAGAATTGCTGTCCAAGAATAACATCGGCTATGTCCAAAGGAGCTACGATAAAATTTGTCTTACCTCTCCACCGTCCTAAAGTGATGCTGACCCCATGAGCAATTCCACACACGGGAGTTGGTGGGGCATTGACCGTCTTGAGGCGATTGTTGCTTGGAACAATTTTTAGTCCCAAGTTTTCTGCCGCCGTCTTGGTCATGATGTTGGCCTCAGCCCCGGAATCTACCATGGCCCGAACTGGTTGCTCATTGATGGAGATATCCACGTATTGCGTACTGAAATCCCCTGTGTTGTCAGCCTGTTTGGCTATGGCTCCACAGATTCCAACCATGCCCAACTGAGTGGTGTCTGCCGATTTCGCCTTGTCTTGTGCCTCCTTTACCTTTCGCTCACGGACAATGGCACTAAGGCTCTTCATATCTGGGCACCTGGCATAACCGTGTGGTCCGCCGCATATATAGCACCCGTCTCCTTTGTTGTATTGCGTCCGCTTCTCCGAGTATTTCTGGCGTTCAAACCGTCTGCCATCCGGCTTGGGCATGTCTTACTGCTTGGGATGTGCCGACTGCTCTCTGCCTCGGCCACAGTCTGCCCCGCCTTTAGCTTGACTGCCCCTTGCCTCCTTGCCCTTCGCCTTGACCAAACGATCATGTTTGAAATCTGTCAAGGTTTCGGCTTGAGTGATGGCTTCATCACTGGTTTTTACTTGACGCCGCTCTAACTCGGTCCTCGCCCGATTCCTCAGCCCGTCCATGAAGGTGAACAGCATGTCATCTTCCGTGAGTTGGGAAATTTGAAGGGTCAAAATTGTGAACTCTTTCACATAGGCCCTAATACTTCCTGTCTGCTTCAACTCCCGGAGTTTGTGTTTCATTTCATAAAAAGCATTGTTGGGGAAGAAAGCTTTCTTGAATTCCTCAAGGAACTGTTCCCATGTGTTGATGGTGCGTGTGCCCCTCTTAACCTCGGCATCCTTGCATTTCCACCATAACATGGCTACGTCGGAAAGATACAACACGACAGTGTTGATCTTGTTTGCATCGCTCCTGACCCGATTACACCTGAAATAATTTTCCAAGTGCCATAGGAAATTTCCTACCTCTAGGGCGTCGCGGACACCCTTGAATGTTGGTGGCTTGGGAACATCGACTCTGGACTCCCTTTCTTGGCCAAGTGATGTTGATGCTCCAACCTCCCTCTCTTCTTCGAGAGATTCTACCTTGTTCTTCAAAGATCTGGATCGCTGTGGCGCCCAAAAATCAACTCCGCGAAGTAATGGTTTCCTTCATCGCTAATTCAGTCCGCTTGCTTACCTCCAACTCCTTGCGGATGGCGTCAACTTCCTCAAGGGAATGTTCTTCAAGGTCTTTGACATCACTGTCCAACCCATTCAAGCGCTGGCCCAAGATCTCCACAGCTTGCCTTGCCATCTCAACGCTGGCAATCCATTCATGTCCAACAGTAACGTCTATGGCCTCGTCGCCGTCGTCACTTTCATCGACAATATTGTGCTGGAAAGATGTTTGTCCACCGCTTGGTGTAGGATCACTTGGTGGCAGATCGCCTGGTGGAAGATCGCCTGGTGGAAGACCGCCTGGTGAAAGACTGCCTGGTGGAAGATCGACTGGTGGAGGGTTGGGCAAATTGGGTTCATTACCCTTCTTGTTCTTCTTTCCTCCATCAGTACTGACGTTGGGGGTGGTGCTAGCGCCGCTACCGTCTCCTTCGTTTGTCATTCTCTTACGATGAACCTGCTCTGATACCAATTGTCACGGACTTTTTGATTCGGACAATACTCCGTGGGGCACTTGACGGTTTACTCACGATTCTTGCACGTTCTTGCAAACTCAAGTAAGGCTCACACTTGGATCGCTAAGAAAATAAGAAGTAAGACAGAATTTTGGAAGAAGGAACTTCTATTACTTGCTGAAATTATTGGATGCTTTACAAGTAAAATGAATTACTATTTATACTACTCTAATGCCTAAGAGTAAATAAATGCTACACTATTCAAGTTCCTAAGTCTGTGCCTAAAAGACATGCTTCTAAGTCTTTCAAAAAGGACTCCTAGATGCTACTAGTCTGCCCCAACGCCTGGAGGCCTTGAACAAGCCTCTTCAAGGCTTGTAACTGCCGCCCCACTACTGGCCAGAATAAAGAAGAACGCTGTAATTGCCGTGAATAATAAATCAAATCGTTAACGGCCGCTTCTCCAAATGCCGCCGCCTTTGGCCGCTGGTTCGCCTGTTCTTCGCTGGCTGCCGAGTTGGGTGGCGTTCTGCCTGGACGGATGGCGGGACGTCACAATCGTCACAGAAGGCTATGTATCTCTAAACTTCTACTAAAATTAAAAAAAAATTATGTAATATTTAAAAAAAGAAGTGAAAATTAGAGAATACTAAACTTATAGTTGTGTATTTAAGTTATTTTTCCAAAAATAAATGTAACGACCTGTTTAGTCGTTTTAAGAAGGAGATTTTATTTCTGGAAAAACTGTCTTGGTCGACGGATCCCACGACGGACCGTCATGGGCACGACGGACCGTCGAGGGGGTCTCGTTCCAAAACACTTAGAATTTTGAAATTTGGGTACTGAAATTGACTCTCTGAACTTCGTGACGACATGGCACGACGGACCGTCGTGGGCACGACAGACCGTCACAGACCCTTTTGTGAAATTGAGTCTCTGAACTCTGTGACGGAAGCGGCGGACGACCGTCGCAGCCACGCCAGCGTCACAGTCGCGTAATCCCAGGTGGTCGGATTTACTAATTGTTTTGAGGGGCGTTTTGGACTATTCCTGCTATAATTATAAATTTAGTGGGTTAATGTTAATAATTCAATTTCTTGAGGGTTAAAGGAGATAACCTTGAATTAATTAGTGGGTTACTTTTGTCATCTTTTATACTTAATTGTATGCTAATTAGGGTAAAAGAAAGAGGGTTTGAATAAGAAAAATAGAAAGAACAAAGAGAGGGAGATCGATCGAGAGAGAGGAAAAACGCAGCTTTGAGGATTAGCTTGCTTGATTTCAATTCTTCGATGGAGGTAGGTTATGGTTTTTATACTATTCGTAGTAAACTCTTAATAGCGAATGATATGTATTGGTAGTATTGTAAACCCTTCTATATGCTTAATTGTATGCTTGCATGAATAAGATTATATAATTGTGATAAAATAAGCATGATGAAGCTATTGAATCCTAAATCTTGAGAAACCCTAATCTACTTGTTAATGATGATGCCTTGGTATAAAAGAAGGCTTAATGAACGAAAGTAGTGAGATTAGGGGATCGGGTGTCACGTTCCGACACCAGGATAGTAATAGAGGATCGGGTGCCACGTTCCGGTACCAGGATAGAATATGGATCGGGTGCCACGTTCCGGTACCAGGATAGAATATGGATCGGGTGTCACGTTCCGACACCAGGATAGAATGAGGATCGGAGTGTCACGTTCCGGCACCAGGATAGTATATGAGGATCGGAGTGTCACGTTCTGACACCAGGATAGTATATGGAGCGGAGTGTCACGTACTGACACGAGAGGAATAAAGATAATGAATCTTGAAAGACGTTAATATACTCAATCTAATGAACCTAATTCCCAAATGAGTATGATGGGGAGGCGTGAGTCCTCATTGATGTACTTGGTGTTGTGACCAAGGGTTATGGTAATTGTAAATGCTGCATGCTAAGAATATTAGTTGATTTTATGATGTTATCTGATATATACTGTTTTCTATTTTGAGTTGGCCGATGATACCTACTCAGTACTTGTGTTTGTACTGACCCCTACTTGTATGTTTCTTTCTTTGTTATTTGTGGAGTGCAGCAAACGTACTATCGTCTTCAACTCAACCGCATCTCTAGCCAGTCTTCATTACACCGGATTTCAGGGTGAGCTAATGCTTCTAGCTTGGACTGGGTCTTCTTCTTCGTGTCTTGATGCCTTGAAGTTCCGGCATGGACTAGCTTTTCATTTATTTTAGCTTCTTAGATACTCTTAGATTTAGTAATTTGAGGATAGATGTTTTTGAGATGATGACTTCCAGATTTTGGGGATAATAATAGTTGTTGAGTTTTTAGAAGTTATTTAATTGATTTTCATTAATGAGTTTAAGTCTTCCGCATTATATTCTGTTATTATATTGAAATGTTGGGTTTTGTATTGGTTGGTTCGCTCACATAGAAGGGTAATTGTGGGTGTCACTCGCGGCTCGATTTGGGTCGTGACAAACTTGGTATCAGAGCATTAGGTTCGTTGGTCTCATCACACAAGAACGAGTCTAGTAGAGTCTTAAGGAACGGTAGGGGGGCGCCTTTACTTTTCTTTGAGAGGCTATAAGACTTTAGGGAAATTCCATTCTTTCTTTCTTTCTTTCGTGCTATTACTTGGATCCAATTGGTATCTAGGTGATACAAATTGGTATCTGACCATCTTCACTCTATTTCGAAGATGGTTAGAACTAGAGCAACGACTGCATCAACACCAACACCGGCAAGACAAGAAACGTCTGAGCCAGCCACTGGGGCTGTAGCTCGGAGAGGAGTAGTGGCGAGAGGCCGTGGAAGAGGTCGTGGGAGGACGTCCTCTAGAGGAAGAGGACGAGCACCTAGCCCATCTGGTACTAGGGCGGTGACTCCTCCACCAACTGAGGAAGTGGTAAGAGAGGGTGAGGATGGGGAGAATGAACAAGTGCAGGATGAGGAATTGCCATCCCAACCTACCCTAGAGATGATCAATCAGGTTCTTGCTTATCTTAGCGGGTTATCTGATCAAGGCCAGACACCTCCATTGTTTTCTGCACCAGCACCTCAGGTTCCGGAGGTACAACATGCGCCATCGTGGCTCTCGCATAGATGCCTCATCGAAATAGGCACGCTTCCTCGATTGACTACGTGGCCTATAATGACTAGTGATCGGCCACGAACTTTTCAAGAAGTTCTTGAAATTGAAACCTCCAGTCTTCAAGGTCTTTGAACTGAGGATGCCTACGATTTTACGGTTGATCGTCATGAGCTACTACACAAGATGGGTACAGAGAACAGTTTGGTGTTGAGTTTGTGACTTATCGCTTCAAGGAACGCCAAAATGTGGTGGCGGTCACATGTTGAGTGTCAACCAACAGAGGCACCACCTATGACTTGGGCATCATTCTCTAGCTTGTTTATGGAGAAGTATATCCCCCGGACTTTGAGGGATAGGAAAAGAGATGAGTTCTTAAGCCTAGAGCAAGGTAGGATGTCGGTTCTGTGATATGAGGCTAAGTTTCGCATTATCCAGGTATGCCACCCAACTTTGTTTCACCACAAGAGTGGATTCGCCGCTTTATGAAGGGGTTGAGGTCGACCATGATTTCACCTTACGGTGTAGCGGCTACGGCAAAATCCTTTCAAGAAGTGGTAGACTTCGTGGTAGAGGTAGAAGGGGTGAAGCCAGATGACTTCACCATGGCATCGACATCAAAAAGGTTTCGAAAGGGAGGTGAGTTCAATGGTTCTTACTCTAGAGGACAGGGTTCAGGAGGTTACTCAGTCCGACCAATTCGCCTTCACTACAGATCAGAGTTGGGGTCCACTCAGACCGGTCAACACTTCTCTGAGAGACCTATGCTTGAATCCAGAGAGTGTTATGGATGTGGGGAGACTGGACACATTAAGAGGTATTGTCCAAAACAGAGTTACAGACCTCCAATAGTTAGAGGTAGAGGTGGTTATGGAAGAGGCCGCTATTCTAGAGAACGTGGTGGCCGAGGTAATGGTGGTCACCAAACCAACCGGGGTGGCGGGCAAACTGGAACTACTGCGGCGCAGCATGGTAGGGGCCACGGGTAGACAGGTGATAGGGCCCATTGTTACGCCTTCCCTGGGCGGTCTGAAGCGGAGACATCTGATGCGGTTATCACAGGTAATCTTTTGGTTTGTGATTGCATGGCTTCTGTATTGTTTGATCCTGGATCCACATTTTCTTATGTATCTTCCTCATTTGCTAATGGTCTTAATTTACATTGTGAATTGCTTGACATGTCTATTCGTGTTTCTACTCCGATGGGTGAGTCTGTGATAGTCGAAAAAGTATATAGGTCTGGTCTGGTGACTTTTGTGGGGAGCAATACTTATGTAGACTTGGTTATCTTAGAAATGGTTGACTTCGATGTAATTCTGGGTATGACTTGGCTTTCTCCAAATTTTGCAATCTTGGATTGTAATGCTAAAACTGTGACGTTAGCCAAGCCTGGGAAATATCCGTTAGTGTGGGAGGGCGACTACACTTCCACTCCGGTTCGAATCATCTCCTTTCTTCGTGCTAAGAGAATGGTTAGTAAAGGGTGTTTAGCTTTCTTGGCACATCTCAGGGATGACACTACCCAAGTACCTTCGATTGAGTCGGTTTCGATAGTCCGTGAGTTTCTGGATGTGTTCCCTGCAGACCTTCCTGGTATGCCACCGTATAGAGATATTGACTTCTGCATCGATCTTGAACCGGGTACTCGCCCCATTTCTATACCCCCTTATAGAATGGCTCCCGCAGAGTTAAGAGAGTTAAAGGCTCAACTTCAAGAATTGTTAAGAAAAGGCTTCATTAGACCAAGTTTATCTCCTTGGAGTGCTCCTGTTTTGTTTGTGAAGAAGAAGGATGGAAGCTTTAGGATGTGTATAGACTACAGGCAACTAAATAAAGTAACTGTTAAGAACAAGTATCCTCTTCCTCGCATTGATTACTTGTTCGATCAGTTACAAGGTGCTTGTACCTTCTCAAAAATCGATTTGAGATCCGGTTACCATCAATTGAAAGTACGGGCAACGGATGTGCCCAAGACTGCCGCACTGTATGGGCATTATGAGTTCTTAGTAATGTCTTTTGGGCTTACGAATGCCCCTGCTGCTTTCATGAGCTTGATGAATGGGATTTTTAAGCCATATCTGGATCTCTTTGTCATTGTATTCATCGATGATATATTGGTATACTCAAAGAGCAAGAAGGAACATGAGGAGCACTTGAGAATTGTATTGGAAATGTTGAGGGAGAAAAAGCTTTATGCCAAATTCTCCAAGTGTGAGTTTTGGCTAGATGCAGTGTCCTTCTTGGGACACGTGGTTTCTAAGGATGGAGTAATGGTGGATCCATCTAAGATTGAAACACTGAGGAATTGGGTAAGACCTACTAATGTGTTAGAAGTAAGGAGATTTGTTGGTTTAGCTAGCTACTACCGCCGATTTGTCAAGGGGTTCTCTTCTATTGCTTCCCAATTGACAAGCTTGACTAAACAGAATGTTCCATTCGTATGGTCGGACGAGTGTGAAGAAAGCTTTCAGAAGCTCAAGACTTTGTTGACTACTGCACCAATTCTCACCTTGCTCGTGGAAGGTAAGAACTTCATTGTTTATTGTGATGCATCCTATTCTGGTTTGGGTGCAGTGCTAATGCAAGAGAAGAATGTAATTGCTTATGCTTCAAGGCAATTAAATGTGCACGAACGCAATTACCCGACCCATGATTTCGAATTGGCCGCGGTAGTGTTTGCATTAAAGCAATGGAGACATTATTTATATGGGGTTAAGTGTGAAGTCTACACGGATCATCGTAGCCTACAGTATGTCTTTACTCAGAAAGATTTGAACTTGAGACAGAGGAGATGGATGGAACTACTGAAGGACTACGATATCACTATCTTGTATCATCCGAGAAAGGCTAATGTTGTGGCAGACGCCTTGAGTAGAAAGGCAGGGAGCATGGGAAGTCTAGCTCACTTGCAGGTTTCTAGACGCCCATTGGCTAGAGAAGTTCAGACTCTGGCTAATGACCTCATGAGGCTAGAAGTAAATGAGAAGGGAGGGTTTTTGGCCTATGTGGAGGCAAGATCTTCCTTTCTAGACCAGATTAAAGGAAAGCAGTTTACCGATGAGAAATTGATTTGGATTCGAGATAAGGTATTGCGAGGAGAGGCTAAAGAAGCAACAATCGATGAGGAAGGTGTTTTGAGAATCAAGGGAAGGGTATGTGTACCCCGCGTTGATGATTTGATCAACACTATTCTGACAGAGGCTCATAGTTCAAGTTATTCTATACATCCTGGTGCAACCAAGATGTATCGTGACCTAAGGTAGCATTTTTGGTGGAGTAGAATGAAGCGTGACATTGTGGAGTTTGTCGCCAAATGTCCAAATTGTCAGCAAGTAAAGTATGAACACCAGAGGCCCGGAGGAACACTTCAGAGAATGCCCATTCCTGAATGGAAGTGGGAGAGAATTGCAATGGACTTCGTGGTTGGTCTTCCAAAGACATTGGGAAAGTTTGATTCTATTTGGGTAATTGTGGACAGATTAACTAAGTCTGCTCACTTCATTCCGGTCAAGGTGACCTACAATGCAGAGAAGTTAGTCAAAATCTATATCTCAGAAATCGTTCGATTGCATGGAGTTCCACTCTCCATCATATCAGATAGAGGTACGCAGTTTACTTCTAAGTTTTGGAGAACATTGCATGCTGAATTAGGTACTAGGTTGGACCTTAGTACTGCATTTCACCCTCGCATCGATGGTCACCTGAGCTTAACGATTCAAGTGTTGGAGGATATGCTTCGTGCATGTGTGATAGAATTTGGTAGTCATTGGGATAACTTCTTACCCTTAGCGGAGTTTTCATACAATAATAGCTATCACTCAAGTATTGATATGGCTCCATTAGAGGCATTGTATGGGAGGAGATGTAGGTCTCCCATTGGTTGGTTTGATGCATTTGAGGTTAGACCTTGGGGTACTGACCTTTTGAGGGATTCATTAGAGAAAGTGAAATCTATTCAAGAAAAGCTTTTAGCGGCGCAAAGTAGGCAAAAGGAATATGCAGATCGAAAGGTTAGAGACTTGGAGTTTATGGAGGGTGAGCAAGTCTTGCTGAAGGTTTCGCCCATGAAAAGGGTGATGCGGTTCGGTAAAAGAGGTAAGCTAAGCCCAAGGTATATTGGACCATTTGAAGTACTTAAGCGAGTAGGGGAGGTGGCTTATGAATTAGCCTTACCCCCAGGACTGTCAGGAGTGCATCCGGTATTTCATGTGTCTATGTTGAAAAGATACCATGGGGATGGAAACTACATCATTCGTTGGGATTCAGTCCTGCTTGATGAGAATTTGTCTTATGAAGAGGAGCCTGTTGCTATTTTAGATAGAGAAGTCCGCAAGTTGAGGTCAAGGGAGATTGCATCCATCAAAGTTCAATGGAAGAATCGACCAGTTGAAGAAGCCACTTGGGAGAAAGAGGCTGATATGCAAGAAAGATACCCACGCCTGTTTACAGATTCAGGTACTCCTTTTCGCCCTTGTTTTTCTCCTTATGATCGTTCGAGGACGAACGATGGGTAAATTGGTATCTATTGTAACGACCTGTTTAGTCGTTTTGAGCAGCAGATTTTATTTCTGGAAAAACTGTCTTGGTCGACGGATCCCACGACAAACCGTCATGGGCACGACGGACCGTCGAGGGGGTCTCGTTCCAAAACACTTAGAATTCTGAAATTTGGGTACTGAAATTGACTCTCTGAACTTCGTGACGACATGGCAGGACGGACCGTCGTGGGCACGACGGACCGTCACAGACCCTTTAGTGAAATTGAGTCTCTGAACTCTGTGACGGAAGCAGCAGGACGGACCGTTGCAGGCACGACGGGCCGTCACAGGCTGCGTAATCCCAGGCTGGGTCGGATTTCTGTTAATTGTTTTGAGGGGCGTTTTGGACTATTCCTGCTATAATTATAAATTTAGTGGGTTAATGTTAATAATTCAATTTCTTGAGGGTTAAAGGAGATAACCTTGAATTAATTAGTGGGTTACTTTTGTCATCTTTTATACTTAATTGTATGCTAATTAGGGTAAAAGAAAGAGGGTTTGAATAAGAAAAATAGAAAGAACAAAGAGAGGGAGATCGATCGAGAGAGAGGAAAAACGCAGCTTTGAGGATTAGCTTGCTTGATTTCAATTCTTCGGTGGAGGTAGGTTATGGTTTTTATACTATTCGTAGTAAACTCTTAATAGCGAATGATATGTATTGGTAGTATTGTAAACCCTTCTATATGCTTAATTGTATGCTTGCATGAATGTGATTATATAATTGTGATAAAATAAGCATGATGAAGCTATTGAATCCTAAATCTTGAGAAACCCTAATCTACTTGTTAATGATGATGCCTTGGTATAAAAGAAGGCTTGATGAACGAAAGTAGTGAGATTAGGGGATCGGGTGTCACGTTCCGACACCAGGATAGTAATAGAGGATCGGGTGCCACATTCCGGTACCAGGATAGAATATGGATCGTGTGCCACGTTCCGGTACCAGGATAGAATATGGATCGGGTGTCACGTTCCGACACCAGGATAGAATGAGGATCGGAGTGTCACGTTCCGGCACCAGGATAGTATATGAGGATCGGAGTGTCACGTTCCGACACCAGGATAGTATATGGAGCGGAGTGTCACGTACCGACACGAGAGGAATAAAGATAATGAATCTTGAAAGACGTTAATATACTCAATCTAATGAACCTAATTCCCAAATGAGTATGATGGGGAGGCGTGAGTCCTCATTGATGTACTTGGTGTTGTGACCAAGGGTTATGGTAATTGTAAATGCTGCATGCTAAGAATATTAGTTGATTTTATGATGTTATCTGATATATACTGTTTTCTATTTTGAGTTGGCCGATGATACCTACTCAGTACTTGTGTTTGTACTGACCCCTACTTGTATGTTTCTTTCTTTGTTATTTGTGGAGTGCAGCAAACGTACCGTCGTCTTCAACTCAACCGCAACTCTAGCCAGTCTTCATTACACCGGATTTCAGGGTGAGCTAATGCTTCTAGCTTGGACTAGGTCTTCTTCTTCGTGTCTTGATGCCTTGAAGTTCCAGCATGGACTAGCTTTTCATTTATTTTAGCTTCTTAGATACTCTTAGATTTAGTAATTTAAGGATAGATGTTCTTGTGATGATGACTTCCAGATTTTGGGGATAATAATAGTTGTTGAGTTTTTAGAAGTTATTTAATTGATTTTCATTAATGAGTTTAAGTCTTCCGCATTATATTCTGTTATTATATTGAAATGTTGGGTTTTGTATTGGTTGGTTCGCTCACATAGGAGGGTAAGTGTGGGTGCCACTCGCGGCTCGATTTAGGTCGTGACGATAAATAAGAATAATGGGTACTTAAGGTGATTTAATTATTAATTAAAAATCTAAAATTTTAAGGGCATAATGGTCCTTTCGCGTATAATTAAAATAAAGCAGGTTTGTTTTAATTTAATTTAAATTATATTTGACTAAGTCTTGAATTAGTCTCCTAATCCTAATAGTTCTCTCTCACGCTTCTTAACTCTTTCTCACGTTCTCCATCTTTCTCACGTTATTCTGCCAAGCACAACAAAAAAACAGAGAATATATCAACAGTTCTTCACGCTTGAAGAACTCACATGAAATTTTAAGAAAAACAAAGCAACCAAAAAAAATATTAAGGCGGAGAAAAGTGTTTGTGGAGTGGTGCGGACGTTGAGGTAACTTGGACTGATTTTTGGAGAGAGTTTTGGATAGAAAATTCTTCGTTTGAACATCAATAAAGGTATGGGTTTCTCTCATGGAATTCTTTCTCCAAGAGTAGTTTCTTTCGAACGTTTCTTAAACTCTTGAAACTAAGGTTGTTCCCCCTTCGTATGTCCTTGTCCTTAGCTCCCTAATGAATTTGTAGAATGAGTATATTGTGCTGCTGGATTTTTGCATGAATGATGTGTTTATATTAACTATGAATGTGTTTATGTGCGGGAAATCACGATAATGATCATCAAAATATGACCGGAAAAGTTGATGTATAGGCGTGTATAGGGCAGTGTTTCAGTCACTATTTTGGGGTGTATAAGTTGTGTATTTATTGTGCACTTTATGTGTGTTATGGGTGTACAATGTGATGTTCATGATGATGAAGTATAGTGAATTGAATAACCATCTTATAGCTATTTAAACTTATAAAAAAAATGCACCTAAAAATGGTTGGAGAAGGACAAAAATTTCCAGATTTTTGTACCCTTCAAAAGTATCAAATTCTGAGTTTGTAAAATAAAATAAATTAAGTGAGGTCTATGGGAATCGAACCCAAGACCTCACTTGTGAAACAAACTGGAACAAAAAAAAGGAAGGGGCTAGAATCGAACCCCTTAGCTTCTGGTTCGCTGGAAAAAAAAAAGAGTTTAAGAAATGGGGGCTAAGGGGAATCGAACCCCTTAGCTACTGATTTCGCTAGGAAGAAAAAAAAGGGAGAAAGAGAAATGGGGGATGGGGGGATCGAACACGAGACCTGGGGGAAGAGGATAAGGGAATTAATTCAGTATATTAAACGGGAGGCGTGGGATTCGAACCCACGACCTCCAAGTGCGCGAGAGAGAGAGGAAAATGGGAAGGAATAAAACGTGAGGCGTGGGAATTGAACCAACAACCTCAGGGACTGGAGCAGTGAAAAAAATAAAAAAAAATAGAGGGGCTGTGGGGGTTCGAACCCACCACCTCACAGCCTCCTCTCTTTCAGCAAAAATTAAAATAAAATAAGGGGGCTGTGGGGGTTCGAACCCACAACCTCCCTATTGTAGCAAGCTTAATTCTAAAAACTAAAAAGGGGTCGTTGGGTCTCGAACCCCCAAGCTTTCGGTTAATTAATAGTAAAATAAAAATAGAAAATTTATTTCTTTCATGTAAATATTTAGATTTAAATTAGAATTCTAATTAAAATAGAATATTAATTCTTTCATGTAAATGTTGGGATTTAATTTAGAATTCTATTTAAAATAGAAAATTCATTTCTTTAATGTAAATGGTGAGATTTAAGTTAGAATTCTAATTAAAATAGAAAATTAATTATTTCATGGAAATGTTGAGATTTAATTTAGAGTTCTAATGTTATGAATATTAGAAATAAAATCAATGAAAAATATAAATGATATCCAAGTGATTCAAGATTTGGGTTCCCGTACCCAAACCTCTATAATAATACGTAAGTATACGTGAGTAAAATGTTCAAGAATAATGCCATCTACTTAGATCAAAAGTCAAGGTCTTGGCATATATACAAGATACATAAGTCTTGTAATGTATAATTTTAGAAAAGTAAAATCACTCAGCGAAGTATAAATGAAGCCCCATGGTTTGTATGTATAGACACATAAGTTTAACATACGTTCAAAAATAAGTGAACTAAGGTATACGTAATGAAATGAAGAAATGAACGTTCACGTAATAAGAGGTGAGTAACTATGAAAAATAAAAGTGCTAATAATGAAGAATGTGGTGACAATCATGATGTGAGGCTAATGTGTATGATGAGAGCAATCTCAAAGGAGCCTAAGTAAATGTTACCAATACGTACTCACCAAGGAGAGTGTAAGATAATGAAGAGACCGGTCTCTATGAACACTCTAATGAGAATTTGAGTTTAAAACACTTAATACTAATGATAATATGAGAAATCATCTATTGAGCTATGATGTCCTCATACTAGAAGCCAACTTCCATGATGTATGAGTTAAATGTAATGGAATTTTATACTGAGCACCGATAGGCTAGTTATGAGCGGTGATGCCTTCTTTTCGGAAGGGCGGAGGTTCACGTAACTCTCATGAGATGAGACTGTCTGGCTTGCCGGGTATGGGTCTCCATACATCTCCTAGTCTTTGAACCTATATTGTCACTATAGGGATCTGGCGGGGTTAAATATCCCATATACGCTAGCATGTTATTGAATCGCTTTGGCCGGTGATTCCACCTCTTTTCGGTGTGGGGGAGACACTGGATTTCATGATGCTCACATGATCTATGTCGGTTAAAGTTAAAGTTCTCAATGAATGAATGAGGCCAGCCTCGATTCATAGGATAATCAAGAGGTGAGCTAGATTCAGGTAATGACATTAGGTTATTCCTGATCATTGCACAGCAAACCCGATGAAAGTCTTAAACTACATCCTAGGTATAGCTGGTGTTCGCACTAGCCTATGAATGAATTAAAATGAAATACGTATGAAGGAATGAAGCAGACTCTGTGTTTGCTAAAGAAGGCTCCCTAGTTGAGGTCCCATATGTTGAGCCCTCATTTTTTAAAAGTCTTAAGGTCAAGTCCATGATAACAAGGTCTCATGGCATATGAATGAATAATGTGAAAGAAACTATGTGTTATATGTTATGTGCTATATGAAGATGTTATGTGTTGTGTGCCATACGATAATTATAATGATGCATGTCACTCTCATGGAATAACTTTCCCAATCTCAATTTAGCAAGTCCACTGACTTGACTTCCAAAAATCATGTTGTTAGGAAAGAGCTATTCTTCCTCATGCATGTCCCTGGTGTGTGCTTGCATATACCCATACTTAGTACAAGTGTGTACTAATTCCATACAAACATCTACTTTTAGGTGCGGGCACAGGTGGACGGTAGAGCTACAGGTTCGTTGTTGCAGCTATCAGGACGTCAGCATTCATACGGAGTTTGGTAAATTCTCATGCTTTCGAAGATGCTACTGTTTTACATTCTAGTGTAGTTTTAGAGTTGAGCTAGTGGAGCATGTTCCACTAGCGTTTCTCTCCTATTTTGGTTCAGACTTTGTATTGGTGTTATTTTGGCCGATATACAATTAATACTTAATGAATTATTTCTTTCAGTTGCTTATCTCTTAATTGTTAGATGGTTGATGATGAACGATTACGAAATATAAAAAATGTTTAGCAAGTATGATTAAAGAATCAAAAATTTCAAATTTTCCGCTAAAATTAACCTGTGTAACGTAAGAATGACGTAAGTAGGCTTGTTTGCGACCTCTGAGAGGTCAACGACGCCGGTCTCGTCTGGGGTCTAGATTCAGTCGTGACAATTATGGCGAAGGCTCAAAAGGAAGTGAGACAAGTCTTTAGGATGATGAAGAAAATCTGGAAAAATTGACATAGCTAAACTTAGTGATTAAAGAGACAATAAGGTAACATACACCAGTTCCTCTTCTACCGCCTAGAGAATTTAGAGAGCAAACACATATTGATGGATGGACAATACCTCTTAAAACTAGGATATTGGTCAATGCATGGGCAGTTGCGAGAGATTCAGAAAGTTGGCATGATCCCGAAAGTTTCATACCAAAGAGATTTGAGAATTGTTTTATTGATTTTACGGGAAATCATTTTGAGTTTATTCCATTTGGTGCTGGAAGAAGGATTTGTCCGGAAATTCTATTTGGTTTATTTAATGTGGAACTTCCTTTGGCTCATTTACTCTACCATTTTGAATGGGAACTACCATATGGAATGAATCCAAAAGATTTGGATATGACGGAAACGCATGGATTAAGTGGGAGCGAAACATAAAGATTTGTATTTAGTTGTCAAATCATGAAAACAGTGAAGAATTCTGATCTCACACGTCTACACGATCCTTCATCTTATGAAAATACCCAAAGAATAAGATCCATATATGCATTAATTAAAGTTGGTTATATACCAAATAATTTATTGTGATTCATGTAACATGAACTTCTGTTTTATTCATGTAATATTCATAGGCATGGAGCAACATTATCTCAATATGCTGGTCTGTTGTATAATTTGAGTTAGTCCAATGCCGTATGAATCTGGGTGTGGCCGGCGCTCGTAAACCATTTTTGGTCCCCAAGAGAATCTTTAAGTCTGGCTGGCTACTTAGCGGAAGATTTACTTAAGCGATAACAAGCTTAGAAATAGAATTTAGAACATTCGAACTCAAGCAAATATTTCACCAAACTATTTGAAAATACTTAATTGCAATAATAATATTTCCTCAATTCCATTTTATATGTCACCTTTTTACTTTGCACTTGCATTTAGAAATTATGTGATTTTTCTCTTCTATCCTTATTTAAATTTTTCGGAACTTAAGTTTTCAATTAATGAATATGAATTCATTTATTTTAATTAATTCTTTTAACCAATGAACATGAATAATTACTTAGTTTTTCTAAGTTAATTAAATATATATGTTCTAGGCTAATAACTCACAAGGATTAAAAGAAAGAATAATATGATAATTTATGCATTAGTTATATTAAATGACAAGCATTATGGACTAACTAATTATAGAAAGGAATGACATATAAAATGAGACAGAAGGAGTAATACTTTACAAAACAATTCTAAAACATCTCAAACAAAAAGGAAATACTGAGAAAAATTTCAACTCTAACTATCCATGAAAATTATTCTCTAACGTCACTTTTTTCTTTCTTTTTTGTTCACTTTTACTTGTTTTTATGTTCACCTTGCACATTTTTTAAGAACTTAAAGAATGAATGATTTAGAAAAAATATTTAGGGTTAACTGTAATAATAGAAAACAAATATGAGTTGTTTAAAAATGTTCACTTTGCTTAGTATATAATTGATTGATTTAAAAAGTACATTTTTTAATTATTAGCAAAAAAGGAATAATGTGACATGGGAGAGAAGATGGTTTTTGTGTGAAGTATATTTGAAGAGAATAAAATGTATAAAGTTGGTGCTATTGTAGTCCTAAAACAAACAAAAGTAATATTATAAGGTAATATTTTAAATATGTGTGATTATTTAGGGAAAATATTCAAAATACTCTCTTTAGTATCTGTATACTTTTCATTTTTTAATTGTCTCTAATTACTTGTCCATTTTAACAAATTAAGAAAGGATAAAAAATTTTACCTATAATACCTCAATTAATTACTTTGAAAAATATAAAAAAAATTGAAAATCTTAAATTTTTAATTCATTCACTTTATTATTAATAAAGGTAAAATAATAAATTTACTATATCAATACTTATTTTCTTAATATGGCAATCTAAAAATGAAAAAAAGTAATAAGGGAGAGAGGGAATAGTAAAAAAAAATTAATGTAATACTCAAGCTATAGATTTTTTATTTTTTTCTGTGATTTTCGGGTATTGCTTTGCGAACTCGACTAACTGTATCCATCGAATTTCACTATTTCAAGTGAGTGCACCACAATTAATTCTACAAGACCCTGAAGACACGATCAATTTGTAATGCCTCAAGCTATAGATGGAAAAAATAAAATTGGGATAGCTCCGTGGGTGGAAAGCTATTTGGTGGAATCCTCGTCCTTCCTCTTTAATTTTTTACTAAAAGACAAGACAAAACAAGTTTCAACTTGCAACAATCCTAATGAAGCCAATTCAAAGTTGGTCTTCTTAAGGAGCCTTTTGACGGATCAAACTTTTCTAAGCCCCTTCCCCTTTCATATTCACCCAATCACTTTGGTCTTACTTTAAAATGTTTGAAAAGAGATATTCATTTTTGATGAGAGAAGTAACGAAAATATGTATCATTTTAATTTTATAATATGAATGAGATATATTTTAAATTTTTATCTTTGGTCAGTTATGTATCTAAATGTAGTTAATCAAAGAGATGTTTTTAAGGTTATTAATAGTTTGGGGACGAAATTAATAATCTGCATCAAGTTCATGATGTTTTGAATATTTCTCTTTTACTTTCTCTATTTCTAATTACTTGTCCAATTTTTCTTTTTTACTTGTCCCTTTTGACAAATCAAGAAAAGACAAATAAAATTACATACTCTCTATGTTCCTATTTACTTGTTCATATTTCCTTTTATATTTGTTCCTATTTACTAGTCAATTTTAACAAATCAAGAAAGGACAACAATTTTTTCTAATATGCCCTTATTTAATTCTAGAAAAATTCTAGTACTACTAAGTTATAATGCATGCTTTTTGGAACCAGAAAATACATTTATTATATTTACGGAGTTACATAATGTTTTAAGCTAAGGGTAAAATAACTAACTTATGATAACAATTAGTGTCTTAATATGTATGTCACTTCTAAAGTGGACAAATAAATAGGAACAGAGGGAGTATTATTCTTCAATTAATTACTTCGAAAAAAGATAAAAACTTTTTGAAAATCTTACATTATTAGTACATCCACCTTATAATTAATAGAAATAAAATAATAAACTTACTATTTTAATCATTATTTTCTTAATAGATGTGTCAATTCAAAAGATGACTAATAATTAAGGACAGACGAATATTTGATATTAAGAGTTCAATTTTGATTTCAATTTTATACATATATTTTAATTAAAATACAAATTTTAAACTAAAATTATTAAATTTATCCGAATTCCTAATATCCCTAAAGACTCCTTCTCACGATCTTTCTTCTAGTATGATGGATTCAGCGTCAAACGGAAACGAGCGAAATTGAGGAAATATGCCCTCTCCAAGAATTTGCCACCTGTACCTATCTTGGTAAAATAGATCCTTCCTACTTCATTGCATTTATATTGCCGCCACTTTTTACTCCTTTATATATGCCCTTGCTAAATCACAACTCTATTTTCATCTCAATTTTTTATTTCTTACAACTAATTAATCTTTCTTGTATTGTATTGTTTGTTTGGAAAAAATGGCAACGCTCACAATGTTATTGAAAAATGTGGCTGAAAAATTCCCTACCCGCAACGCAGTATCTGTTTCGGGAAGATTCATCGTCACGCATAAAAGGCTACAACAACTTATCGAACAAGCCGCGTCTCTACTCGTTGCTGCTGGTATTCAGCCCGGTGATGTAGTCGCTCTCACATTTCCCAATACTATCGAGGTATATTTGCACTGTCAGTATGTATATGCCTTGATTGTATTACTAATAACAAATATGTGGTGTTGTTTTATTTCAGTTTGTGGTTATGTTTCTAGCTGTGATTCGAGTTCGAGCCACAGCAGCGCCATTGAATTCAGCGTATATGCCTGAAGAATTCGAGTTTTATTTATCAGATTCTGAATCTAAACTGTTGTTAATTGCGAAAGAAGGAAATAAGGCAGCTGAAGCAGCGGCTGCAAAGCTCAATATTACTCGGATTAAGGTGTCTCTGCCCAGTTCCGACTCCGATGTGATTCTCAGCCTGAGTATTCCGTTATCAGATTGTGATTTGGTTTCTGAAATTGTGAATGATCCATCCGATGTTGCACTTTTTCTACATACATCAGGCACTACCAGTAGACCAAAAGGCGTTCCCATAACACAGCACAATTTAGTATCATCTGTGAACAATATTAAATCGGTTTACAAACTCACTAAATCGGACTCTACAGTGATCGTCTTGCCACTGTTTCATGTTCATGGATTGATTGCAGGTAAATATTACCAAATTCAATCAATTAGTACTCGTAATTCATTTTGACCTAAGCAAAATTTTTGAAACATTGCAGGATTACTGAGCTCGCTTGGTGCTGGAGGATCTGTAACGCTCCCTGCTTCTGGTAGATTCTCTGCTTCATCTTTCTGGTCTGATATGATCAAGTCCAACGCCACTTGGTACACCGCGGTGCCTACCATTCACCAGATCCTATTAGACCGTCATTTCAGCAATCCAGAGTCTTCTTACCCGAGACTCCGGTTCATTAGGAGTTGTAGTGCTGCTCTTGCACCATCCGTATTGGCACGGATAGAGGAAGCATTTGGTGCGTCTGTTTTAGAGGCATATGCAATGACAGAGGCAACACATATGATGTGTTCAAATCCATTACCAGAAAATGGTCCACATTTGCCAGGGTCAGTAGGGAAGCCAGTGGGCCAAGAATTGGGGATATTGAATGAGAATGGTGTGGTACAAGGGGCTAATGAAAAAGGGGAAATTTGCATTAGGGGTCCAAATGTTACAAAAGGGTACAAGAATAATCCTGAGGCTAATAAATCTGCTTTTCAATTTGGTTGGTTTCATACTGGAGATGTGGGATTTTTGGACTCTGATGGATATTTGCATTTGGTTGGAAGGATCAAGGAGTTGATCAACCGTGGAGGTATGTTCATTTCAACTTTATAAAGTTATTGTTAATATTCAATCAAAGTGCTTCTTTTGAATGCATGAGGTTAGTGTTGGTGTGAAGTGTGAACATGATTGATTGCCTAGATACATAAGCCACAAAAGTGTCGTGTAACTTAATTTTAACTGAAATTTATATTGTTCGACTTTGAATATATGCTTAAACTTGTACAAAATTGAACAAATAGACATACATGTTAAACGTTGTATCTAACATGGCAATTTGCATCCTATATGACGTTTGTCGTACGTCCTACATTAAGTTGCTCGGACTCGGGTGCGGATGTGCGATATGGACGCAGATCTAGAAGTTGGATTCTCTATGACCTAAATTTTTAAAATTTAGGTTACCGATCTATCTGGATACAAGGGCGGAGCTAAAGCCTATTAAGGGTGGTCAGGTGAATACCCTTCATCGAAAAATTATATCAGGTATATAGGCAAAATATAATCTAATATATGTATATATAATTAATTGAACACTCTTTAACATAGAAAAGGTGGATAGTCTAGTGTTTGGTAAAAGTCATTTATCTCATGGAGGTTTGGTTTCGATCCCCACTAGTTTTTTTAAAAATACGAATCTCTTTTTAAATAAAAAAACACAAAAGTTTTTGTGTACTTATTCATCTGGAAAAAAAAAAGATGTTATGTGTACCCACTCCGCTAAAAAAAATTATCGACTCTTTAAAGGTTGAATATCCTTAGCGAAATTTCTAGCTCCGTCATTATCTGGATACGGGTGTGGACATTTGGCTAAAATAGAGTTATAAAACATAAACTACGAGATATTATGTAGAGAACTTGAGGAAAAAATAATGATCAAGAGGAGAATCTTGAAAGGAGATAAAAGGAAAGGGAGTGATAATAGAAATTTATATGTACAAGGTTTTCCATTTTCATCAATTTAAATTTATATATATAAGAAAAGTTTTGATTACAGAATTCATTAAATTTGTCCAAAAATTTTCCCTCGATTTTGTTCAAAATACTCCAAACCGGTTAACCAAATTATGTACAATTCTCACACACTTTTGACACGGGTGCGTATCGAAAATGCAAAGTCCGATTAACTTAGGTCCTACTTATATTATGTCACATAGGACACACATGTCTATTTGTTCAACTTTGTTTAAGGGCAAGTTATATGGCAAGTGTCTAAGGCCAACTTTGAGCTTCCTATACGCACACTCAAGTTAGATGACACATTTATTTATTACTTTCTTGGATATTAAGTTCGGACTCTTTGTACTTTAAGAACAACTAGTTTCTCCATTTTAATTTATTTTTTCTATTTTTCTTTTTTAATCCGTTTAAAAAAAGAACGTCTCTTTCTTTTTTTTTAGTAACTTTTTAGTTCTAGTTTTTCAAATGACATGTTTAATACCACAAAATTAATGATATTTTGATACATTTGATGTATCTTTAATTTAGGATCACAAGATTAAATAAAATTACTTTCTTAAACTTTATGTCAAGTCAAAATAAAACGAACAAATCCATACGAAGGGAATTAAATAGTGATTGTATTTTGAAAGTTTTTTATGTATTGGAATGATATGAACTCAAATAGAAAGGAATAAAAATAATAAAGACTCAAAGATGCAAAGTGGACTAATATAGGCATTAAAACATAGTTTAATTGATTGTTCGATTTGATCGTAAAAATGGTGTTTCCATAGTAAATTTTATTCGAAAATATTCAAAGGTCAATGTCCCAATTTTACATAAGAAATTAAATGCATTATTGACCTCTCTTTTTGATTTTTTTTCTTAAAAATTCTGGAGAATATTCTAGTAGGACACTAGAATGGACCATCTATCTATTACTAGTATTATTTTTGTATCGACTGTTATTAGGCAAATGTGTGGTTCTAGTTGCCATCAAACTTGGCTTGCATCGCCCTTAATTATTAGGTAGGATGTGACAGCTTACTTAGAGACTTTCTTCATCGTAATTTTCGTCATTTGCCTAATTTTTGGTTTGTGATATTGACATCTACTCTTTTCCAAAATCTAAACATAGCTTCCGCCCCTGCCTTGAAAACTAAGTAGACCTTAAGGTCTCAACAGAATAATACATTAGGAAAATGTTGAACACCAAAAACTCTACTGTCATAATTATACGAAATCATAATTTCATAGTACATGTCTAAACGCTTGCTTAAACTCTTTCGACCACCTCATGAACGATTTCTGATCTGCAATTTTCCATCTTAAAAAACTTCAGGGGAAAAGATATCTCCAATTGAAGTGGATGCAGTCCTTGTTTCTCATCCAGAGATTGCTCAGGCTGTTGCTTTCGGAGTTCCTGATGACAAGTATGGTGAAGAGGTAAAAAAATGACCACAATTAATATATCACCCATTGAAGTATATTTCATTCTGTCATGTATATAATATAATATAGTCTAATTCAGATACACTTGATGTTCCACAGATAAACTGTGCTGTCATTCCACGTGAAGGGTCAAAGATAGACGAAGGAGATGTGTTGGTATTCTGCAAGAAAAATCTAGCAGCCTTTAAGGTTCCCAAAAGGGTGTTCATGACTGATTCTCTACCAAAAACTGCAACTGGAAAAATTCAACGACGACTTGTTGCAGAGCATTTCCTTGCACAGATCTCAACTGCTAAAGTGCCTAAGTTTGGAGCTTGAAAATGATACATACTATCAATCTCTCAAATAATAATTATTAACATATGATTTTTACTGGCAATATTATTTTTTGTAGGCACATTAAAAGCTCCTTTTCCTTGTAAAAGTGAGCATTAAACACAGTGATATTCTTACAATGAATTTTTAGACTTGTACAATTTAATCTGTAAGAAAACTGCCTATAGCAGACAGTAGTAATAAACTTTACAACATATCTTGCAAGTTGAGCTCTCTATAGCTTTTACCTGAGCTTGTCGCAATTTCCAATTTGACCACGGAGATGATAAACACTAAAATCAAAGTAAAAAATGGTATGTTAATCAAGAAATAAGCCATTTACCCATTCTGAAGTATTTCATCTAGAACTAGAATAGATACTAAAAGAAAGCATCCATTAGATTTCAATATTGCAGGTATATAAATGCAAAGATATCAATAATTGTGCCACCAAGGTGGCCAAACAGCACAAAGTTCCAAACCACAAAACAAAAATAGAAAGCTTAACACCACTACTATATAACTGCACTCAAAACTCTCCAGCAACTGAAATCATTAAGATTCTACTTGTTCATCCTCCTCATCTTCATAGTCATAACCATCCTCTTCAGCTGTTGCATCTTGATACTGCTGGTACTCGGAAACTAAATCGTTCATGTTGCTTTCAGCCTCGGTAAACTCCATCTCATCCATACCTTCTCCAGTGTACCAATGCAAGAAAGCCTTTCTTCGGAACATAGCTGTAAACTGCTCACTGACCCTACGGAACATCTCCTGAATCGAAGTGGAGTTACCAATGAAAGTTGAGGCCATCTTCAGACCAGTAGGAGGGATGTCACAGACTGTTGACTTAACATTGTTAGGGATCCACTCAACAAAATAGGAAGAGTTCTTGTTCTGTACATTAATCATCTGTTCATCGACTTCCTTGGTGCTCATCTTTCCACGGAACATAGCTGAAGCAGTCAAATATCGACCATGACGAGGATCAGCAGCACACATCATATTCTTTGCATCCCACATCTGCTGTGTTAGCTCAGGAACAGTCAATGCTCGATATTGCTGCGACCCACGAGAAGTGAGCGGCGCAAATCCAACCATGAAGAAATGCAACCGAGGGAATGGGATGAGGTTAACAGCAAGCTTGCGGAGATCAGAGTTGAGTTGACCAGGGAAACGGAGACAGCAAGTTACACCACTCATGGTGGCAGAAATCAAATGGTTTAGGTCCCCAACTGAGGCAAACATCAATCATAAATAAATCAACAAAATTCATCATAGCAAGTACATTAATGATAATGATACATGTAGTTGAACTCATTTTCATGCCCCGATTTAGAAGGACTAAGTGTGATTTCCAAACTAACTAAAGGGTAAAAAAGGACAAGCACAAATACATGGTGATCATAAAACAGAATCATACACAATCAAAAGGTTTTTGGACATAGTATTGACTGTAAAGAATTGCAAATATTCTAAAATAAGTAGTTGAATCAACTGAACAATGATACATATAAACAATACCAACACATGAATAAAAGAATGTCACCTCATCCTCCCTCAGCTTATTGCAATTTAATTATTCTAAGTCAAGAATAGATGTTAAAACTAACATAACATTAATATATATCACACAACTATCAGGTTGCATTTAGTAAGAACAAAACAGCTAACTGAGAAGAGGTGCAACTTACAGCTCGGAGTAGTAAGTTTGAGAGTTCGGAAGCAAATGTCATAAAGAGCTTCATTATCCAAAACCATACACTCATCTGCATTCTCAACAAGCTGGTGAACAGAAAGAGTAGCATTATAGGGCTCAACAACTGTGTCTGAAACTTTGGGGGAAGGGAATACAGAGAAAGTAAGCATCATTCTATCTGGGTACTCCTCCCTGATCTTAGATATAAGGAGTGTTCCCATTCCTGATCCAGTTCCACCTCCTAGAGAGTGAGCAACCTGGAAACCTGAAACCGAAACAAAATCCATATTCATTTGCTTAACGTATCAGATTAATAACAAGTCGAAAAGGTATTTTACATTGAGCTCAAAATGTTTCCACAAGATGTAAGAAAAAGGTAGCTAGCCCAATGTTTTACTCATTTAGAGGGTAACAGAACTAATCAAATTTAGATCATTGACTCTCATTCAAGCAGGGTTTGAGTTGTTAAACTTGAAATTGCATTCATGTACTTTGTTATGAACCAAAAATAAGAGATCAACCAAGCAAAGAGGTTTCAAGCAATTGCAGCAACCATGATGATATAGCCATTAGGAGAAACAATATTCAAGCTGACACATTGTCAAGTACCAAATAACTCAATTCTTTTCAATAAACTAGCATATTTGCCAAATAGACACAAATTTTCTTTGCTGAATGAAAGTTGTTTTGGTAAAAAATTGAACTAGAACTCATTGCTCTTCATACGCACAAACAAAGAAACCTAAGTTCACATCAAAGCGCTCATTCGAAGAGATACTGTATCTGTAAACTCCAAGAAAATGCACTCCTGAAGCACAACTAGAGATAAATATACATAATATCTAACACCACCAAAATGAAAGTGTTCTGTGACATTTCACTCAATTGTTCACTATAATCAGCGGATTGATTTAGTAAAATCGAATCAAACGCGATGACTTTTAACAAAAACTCATCCTATCAGAAATTCAAGAAATCAAAGAGGATACACAAAACATAACGACTGAAACATGTATAACTTTAATAACCAGAAAGAAGAGAAAAAAACTAAACAGTGAAATTGTTAGATCAAGGGAATTGACTCTACTAGACTTGCGTAGACTTGTCAAGTACCTTGTAAACAGTCACAATTCTCAGCCTCCTTCCTCACAACATCAAGCACCGAGTCAATAAGCTCCGCTCCCTCAGTATAATGTCCCTTGGCCCAGTTGTTACCAGCACCTGACTGGCCAAACACGAAGTTATCAGGCCTGAAAATCTGACCAAAAGGTCCAGATCTGACACTATCCATAGTTCCCGGCTCCAAATCCATGAGGACAGCGCGTGGAACAAATCTTCCACAGCTTGCTTCATTGTAGTACACGTTCAGTCGTTCCAATTGAAGATCACTGTCTCCTTGATACCTTCCGGTGGAATCAATACCGTGCTCGGCACAGATTACTTCCCAGAACTTAGCTCCGATTTGGTTTCCACATTGACCTCCTTGAATGTGCAAAATCTCACGCATTTTCGCTGATAAACTTTGGAGTGACTTTTTGTAGGAGAGAGAGTATAGGGTTTACTGGTGAAGAGAGAATTTGATTTTTGGGGAAAATGCCACACACTAGAGGGAGAGTATATATGTTGGAGAGTCGCGAGTAAACGGAGCTTTTTCGCCGTTAACTGTAACGATCTCAGAAATTCTTTTGTTTGAAAGGATATTATATTAGTGATCCCTTCCTCATTTTAAAAAAAATTATATCTAATTTAACTTGTAACCAAATTTAAGAAATGAAATGAAAATTTCTAATTTTATAGTTTTAAAATAAATTATGTCAAATGTATAAAAATATTTTTAATCTTGTCATTTTAAATATATTAAATGAAAAATTAATGTGAAAGTATTATTTAAAAAAAATGGGTTATTTTTTTTTAAAATAAACTAAAAAAGGAATTCTTTTTTGAACTAAGGAAGTATATCGTTTTTTCAAATTATTAATTTTCCTTTTTAGTTTGTATTAGAAAAGAATAATCTTTTCTTCACAATATTTCAATTCATCTTTTAGCATATTATTTTTAACGTCATAAGATTAGAATATATTTTACCACATTTAACATAATTAATCTTAATTTTGTATCAAGAGTATTTGTTCAAAAATAAAAAAGTTGGGATATCATAATCATGGGCTCATATTGGTGTTTGTAACATATGTATACAATAATTTATAATGTGAAAAATGACACATTATAAGGAGACACGTCTAATAGCTTTAAATAAAAATTTATTTTCCCATAGTATATAGATATTTAGGAATCGAATTAAATATTTCTACCTTGTAGAGTTATAGCATTGACAAATAAAAATAACAATTTTGAGATAATTTATATTTAATTTAAAAGTTATCTTTTTCGCACTCTTTCGATATAAAATAAGATTTAGGTAGACATTATTGTTATGCATAATGGGTTTGAGAATTGTCATTTTATATTATTAGGGGAATTGTGAGTGAGGGAGTTTGACATAAGCATGTGGAGTGTGGAGAGAGAGATCAGAAACTTGGTTTTCACTCTTAACAACTGGAAAATGAAAAGGACTTTTGTCAGAAGAATCCCCCATGTTGCTTGTTGCAATGCCAACTCTCATCTCATAGATAGAGATAGAGAGATGACAAGGAGTAATCAACTAAGGCCCCATCTATCATTAAACATTTGCCATGAAGCAAACAAATCTCTCTCCTTAATTTGGTTACCCCTTATTTAAGCAATAAATTAAATCACTTTTCTCATTTGCATTTCTTTTTTACCGATAAATCTGACTAAAAAGCATATTATATACGCAACAAAACTATTTCACGCTCTTTTTTTTTTTGACATAATACATAAATATGACTTTAACTTAGCATCAGTTGATAACTATGATTTTTAACTTTGAGTGTGCACAAGTAGACACCTAAACTTGTCTAAAATTGAACAAATAGACACGTTCGTCTAACATAGCATCTACCTGACAATTTTGTGTTATACATGTATTATGTCATGTTGGAGATGTGTATCTACTTATTCAACTTTATACAAATTTAAGTGTCTACTTGCGTACACCCAAAATTAAAAGTCATAGTTACTAACTGACATCAAATTAATAATCATATTTATGTATTATGTCTTTCTTTTTTATTACACCTCATCCTCTTCTTTATTTTTCAATTACGAGTGTGTAAAATATCAGGGCAGACTCTATGGTAGGTCAGTATGTCTCCCAAAATTTATCAAGAACAAATTAAGTGTTATGAAAAGTATGACATTTTGTTACATGTTTTCTCTCTCTCAAATAAAAAAATCTAGTTTGATTTAGCTGAGAGTTTAGGGAAAAAAAAAGTTTATGGTAATTCAAATTATGTTATGTAAAAAATTGAAAAAAAAATTATAAATAGATTTAAAATGAGTGTAAATTATTTTTTTTATTCGGAGGGGAAAGAGTATTAATTTATTCCCTTTTAAACTTTTTCAGAAATCAAAAAACATTATTTGTACTCTCTTTCTACAAAAAAAAATTCCTTTTTGTGTATATAATTTTTTGTACTGTCATAACTGTTTACTTGGTTTTATGATTAGTTAGTTGTTAAGTTACTTTCCAAAAAGTCATGTGTTTCGAACAATTAACTCATTATCATTTTGTCTTTATAGTTGATTGGTTACCAAACAAACTAGTATTAGTTTATTGCTTATCCAATAATTTTCAATAGTTAATTAGAAATATTTAATGAGACAACTTTAATTTCTAAATAACTTATTGGGGGAAGAATCCACACACTATTACTTAAAGAAATATTTCATCAATAAGATGTTATGTAGAGGTGTTTTAAACTTTTAGATAATTATGATTTGCATAATTACCTAATATAGTATTAAAGCTATAGCTTGTGGGGTTCACTACTTAGAGTCCCACCATTACCTATCAATAAAACTTCTCCATGTTCTTAATTAATGAAGATTGAAGGCATATATAAATTAGAAACCTAATAAATTTTCCACTTTTTATTAGTTTATTAAGAATTGTTTGGTCGAAGGTATTAGAAAATAATCATATATATGATTCGATGGGTTTTTTTTCCTTCGTTTGGTTTGCATTTTTGTCTTCAATATAACTTAAAATAATTTGTTTGGTGAATAGATTACAGATATATTACAATGTCATCTTAATAAATGGAAATTATATTATGACGAAATTATTTAGTAAATAGAATTTTATTTTTCATATATGTTTGGTTCATGGATTTAAATAGGATATAGGATGGTATAATATAAAATATGTATTTAATTTTACATACAAAATAAGGTGAAATATAAAAAATTATTTCCAATTTCAACCTTGATTTTTTCCTTTTAAGATTTTGGGAGAAGAGAAATTGATTTTCTTTCCTTTAAGATTTTGGGAGAAGAGAATTGGAATTTGGAGAAAGTCATATTTATCATTTTGATGTTTTAATCCAAGTTTATTATAGAACATTGATTCTTATATAGCTAATTCCTATATTGTGTGGAGCTGAGTTCTAGAATATGTGTTGTCTTTGTTAGGGCCTTATGCAGTAAATTTCTTATGGGCGAATTTCAAGACTCGATGCTTCATCCTCTTCTTTAATTTAGTAGGACTTCAAACACGACAACATAATAATACCACAATTTTGATTTAACAATCCCAAGATTGTTACTTCAGAAACCAAAAGCTTAACCAAAGTATGAAATAAAATAATCTTAAATTTTATTTGTAATTTTTTTTATCTCACAAACCAAAAAATTCATTAATTTTAGTAACTTATACACTAATCTACGAATTATTTTATATAATGGATCAAGCATGGATGAAATAATCTTTATAGAATATTTCATATATAGTTGTATATCACTTTCTCCGTTTCTATTTACTTATCACGGTTTAAATTTTGGGAATTAATTTAATTTTTCTGTAATCAAAATTTTATTGTATTTTTTTTTAAATATTTTTAAGTTATAACTATTACGATAGATAATACTTTTTCTATAATTTTTTAAATAAATATATTTAAAATTTATGTATTTAAATTTTAACTGTGCCACATCAATCGAGAGAGATGACTATTTTTTCATAAATCCTCCACAAAATTAAACGGCCCTTGAGCTCTTAAAAGGGACATTTCATATATATCATCTTAATTATTTCTTGTAGTAGCTGCCTTCTTATATATATACACTTGATGACTACCTAAAATAGTCTTCCTATTTTATTTTATTTTATTTTATTTGCTCCTTTTGCATTGTCCTGTCAATAATGCTTAGATGTTGACATCTTATCTCCTCAAATTGATTAAATCACGAACCGTGTGTTTTTCCTATATGTGATGAGAATATGGATTGCCCATATTTAGCTAGTGTTTGATCATTAATTTCAAATATTTTTGGTAAATATTATTTGAGTGAAATTTCATTATGTGTTTGGCCATAAGATTTGAAAAATATATTTTACCTTTTTAGAAAAACATGATTTATATTCATAAGTTTTAAAAACTATCAAAATTAACTATAAGTTTGTATTACAAGTCAATTGCATGTTCGTTACAACAATAACAAATAGTGTCCATGACACTAGAGCAATGTAGTAATTTGGAGTGAGTGCAACAAGCATCATTCCATACATCGGGAAGTAGACGAAGCACATAACTTTGTTACCTTGATCTAATTTTTCATCATTTTAATCAACAATCATATTATTATTTAACATTTACTAAATAATTTCATAACTATTTTGGTATTCACATAAAAAATTATGTAATACAACGCAAACAACTACTATAGAGGGTGTTTTTGAAAAGATAAAAGTTTGGGGTATAATTTTAATTTTCAAAAGATCCTAAATAATGAGATTGACCCAAATACTAGAAAAAACTAGTCTTTGAGATATTTATCAAAAATATTTGCCAAATAATGACAAATTGTATGGACAAACATTATTTGCCAATTTTTTTTTAAATATTAGTTGGGAAATCTATGACCAAACGGTTATTGTACTCTAAAATTGGTTGAAATTGTCTACTAGTGTTTGTAATTTGGAATTTGGTGATTTGTAAAGTGGATATTTACTTAATATCCTCGTGTATATATATTGCTTTTAGTAAATGTCATCAAGTAATTTTACACGTCAAATTGCAATGCGCCCAAAATGTCATGTTTGAACAAATTGAATTGAACATATAAATATATTTGTCAAGATAGTTTTATAATTGAAATTTTATTACAATGTTATAGAATTCGTTGTGTAAGTGAAGCTTCAAGATAGTGTTGTAAAATTCTATAATTGAACTTAGTCATCGGGGATGTATTGTAAAATCAAAATGTATAGATTTGTTATTGTGCTCATGCTTACAATTTTGAATTACTTAAGTGAATCACACTTTGGTTTTTGCTCGTCCTTAAGCAAATATAAAACTTATCTAAATAAATCGAGCTTAGGGAGTGACACCACTTTAATTGATACAAACAGATGGTCCTATATAGCAATTTACAACATCAAATATATAGTATATGTTAACTAGTGCATAGAGTTAACAAGCTGAATGATTGAGTTAGCTAAATCATAAGTGTAGTCAACTAAAAAGAATGTTGAGCTGACAGTAGTTAATTTAATCAATTTTAAATATTTTTGTATGTGTGACCTAATGTACAAGTATAAAAGGGATAGTGGTACATATTCAATGGATCAAATCTTATAATAATCAATACAATTCCTTCTTCTCTTTCATTCTTTCTATAAATTGACCTAAGAATCAATCTCTATTAATGGAGTTTTCATGGTATCAGAGCATTCAATCTTAGGATTCTGAGTTCATAGCAACAACTATCAGGTGCTCAGATTCACCATCTGTTAAAGGTGAATTGAAAGGAAGCATCAAAAGGTTAAGCTAGCTCAAATTACGAATGAAAGTACAACTGAAGGTACTAGCACTGGAAATGGAAATGGAGTGACGAGCTCAGTCACTTTTCCACTGATTGATCACAATCATCCACTATTTCTTCAATACACAGACACTCCAAATAGTTTTCTAATCTCTCTTCAATTAACAGGTTCAGAGAATTATGCTCTTTGGAGTAGATCTTTTAGGATTGGCTTAGTTAGGAAAAGCAAGTTAGGCTTTGTAGATGGAAGGTTTCCTAAATCTATGTTTGAATCATTATTGCATGATCAGTGGGAAAAGTGTAATGCAATAGTATTAAGTTGGATTATGAATGCAGTAAGGCCGGGACTTCTAAGTTCTGTTGTGTATGCGTCTGATGCACGCAAAGTTTGGCTGGATCTAAGAGAAAGGTTTGATACAGTTAATGGATCGAGAATTTTTCAATTGCATAGAGAGATTCATACATTAGTTCAAGGAACTATGTCGATTGTTGAATATCACTATAGGTTAAGAGACTTATGGGATGAATATGATTCTCTTATGTCATGTCCTAGTTGTCCTTGTCCCGAATCAAAGAAATTTGGAGAGCATTGTGGTTATCAAAGGTTGTTGCAGTTCTTAATGGAACTGAATGAGTCATACTCCTCTCCTTGAAGCTAAATACTCATAATGAGTCCTATTCCAACTCTTAACAAAGCTTATGCATTGATTATTGATCAAGAGAGTCAGAGGACTCTGGCTAGTTCTGTTTACACTAACTTAAGGCTCATTGAAGGCACAACATTGTATTCTCATAAAAGTAACACTTACGCAAGTGGTGCAGGAACTTCTAAAGTTCCTTTCCTTGGTGGATTTGGTGTTTCTGGTGGAGGATATAGTGGTGCTAGTACTTCAGGTGGAAGTTATGCAAACAACTCAGGAGTTGGAGGATACAAGGCTAAGAAACATCTCCTCATATGTGACCACTGTGGGTGCATAGTTCATTCCAGGGATCAATGTTATAAAATTGTTGGTTATCCTGCAAACTTAAAATCTAAAAGGAAACTTAGTGTGCATGCAAATCAGGTAGCAGCAACAAATGAGCCTGGACAAGAAATCAGAACAAACTACAACAGCCATGCAGGATTTGTTGCAGGTTCACCTAATGGAGCATTTTTCGCAAAAGTTTAGTATCATCAGATCCTTCAATTACTCTCAAAACCTGATGGTGAATATGGTAGTCAATCATCTGTCAATATAACAACTGCTGTTGCTGATACATGTAGTTTTCCTACAGCTCTATCATGTAACTATGCAAGTAGAAAATGGGTCTCATCATATCACTTCTAATATTGATGTACTTGACAAAGCTAAAGAGGCCTCTGATCATGTTACCAACAAAGTTCATTTACCAAATGGTAAAGCAGTGTCAGTATCTCATATGGTAATACTAGAATATTCAAAGATCAGTATATATCAAATTTTCCTGTTCCTTCCTAAGTTTAAGTTTAACTTACTCTCAGTCTCTAAGATCACTAAGAAATTACAATGTATGGTAGGATTCTTTCCTGACTTTTGTGTTTTTTCCAGTACCTCTCCAATGGTCAGGTGAAGGGGAATGGTAAGAAAGAGCATGGTCTTTACATACTGAATGAAGGACTAGATTTACATACTGAATGAAGGACCATCTAGCACTCCAAAGAAGTTGGTTAATGATAGTAGAGAACATGCTAATTCTGTAAAGACCGAATCTAGCAACATCTGGCACAAGAGATTAGGACATACTCCTATTGATGTAATAAAGAAACATGATTCTCTTAGATTCTTGAGTGATAAAGATCAGTCTCACTGTACTGCCTGTCCTATAGCCAAGCAGACTGAAATTCCTTTTGCTTTAAGTACTCATAAGTCCAAAGCTGTATTTGAACTCTTACATTGTGATATTTTGGGTCCTTACAAAGTTTCCACTCATAATGGAAAGAGGTTCTTTGTTACTATTGTGGATGACTATAGTAGATACACTTGGATTTTCCTAGTTACTTCTAAATCTAACACCATTGTAGTATTAAAAAATTTTCTTGTTCAAGTACAAAATGTGTTCTCTACTACTGTTAAAACTCTAGAAAGCTACTCTACTTAACCATGACCAGGCCAGATCTTGCATTTACTGCTCAAATACTCAGTCAATTCATGCATGGTCCTAAGTAATCACATTTGGAAGCAGCATTGAGAGCAGTGAGTTTTATCAAAGAAGCTCCTGGTCTAGGAATATTGATGCCAGCAGAACAGACCACACAACTAACAACTTATTGTGACTCAGATTGGGGTGCATGTTTAGAAACTAGGAAGTCTGTTACAGGCTATCTAGTAAAGTTTGGATGTGGTTTAATCTCTTGGAAGTCTAAGAAGCAAGGAACAGTCTCAAGAAGCTCAGCTGAAGCAGAGTTCATAAACATGGCTGCATGTGCAGCTGAAGTAACTTGGTTAATAGGTCTATACAAAGAGCTGGGAGTCAGCCTAACACTTCCTATCAAGATGGTATGTGATAGTAAAACATCTATTCAAATAGCATCCAATCCTATGTTCCATGAAAGAACAAAACACATAGACATCGACTGCCACTTTGTTAGAGAAAGGATTTGTCAAGTGATACTGCAAACTAAACACATCAACACCAAAATGCAACCTGTTGATCTGCTAACTAAAACCCTAGGATAATCACAACATGGACTACTAATAAACAAACTTGGAATGAAAAATGTTTTTCAATCATCAGCTTGAGGGGGAGTGTTAACTAGTGCATAGAGTTAACAAGTTGAATAGTTGAGTTAGCTAAATCATAAGTGTAGTCAACTAAACAGAATGCTCAGCTGACAGTAGTTAGTTACAAATCAATTTTAGATATTTTTGTATATGTGACCTAATGTACAAGTATAAAAGGGATAGTGGTACAGATTCAATGGATCAGATCTTATAATAATCAATACAATTCCTTCTTCTCTTTCATTCTTTCTGTAAATTGACCTAAGAATCAATCTCCATCAATGGAGTTTTCCGTATACTTTATGATCATCATGCATGATATACAAATTAACGTAATCAAATGATAAATTTCTAACCTCATAGACAAATTCTCGTCGTTCACGTTTGTGTATGAAACTAATCATATCATCTATGTATCATGAAAAAAGTGACCTTACAAGAAGAAATAGTTCTTAGATTCAAATCAAGGAATCTAAAATATTCAAAAACTTAACATCAAAGAACAATTTCTCGCATTCACACAAAGAATCATAGATTTGTTCATCATATACATATCTACTACTTTAAGCATGCTTGAATAGAACCAAATGAACTTCAACGATTTATTATATTGGTTAGGGGAACAGGTAGGATATATAACGACCCTCAATGTGGTTACATACTCTTTTTTTACTTATTTTTCTCATGTTACCCTCTCGATGGCTTTGGATTGGTATTTATCATTTGTGGAAATGTGTGGTTCGATTCCTAAGGTGGTTGAATGGATTTTTTGGAGTTTTTATAATTTGGAAGTTTAGAACTTCAAAAATTTGACCAGAGTCAACATTTGATGCTTATGAGGTTGGATCCGTTTTTTTATTGCTCCACTAAGTACACTTGGCCATTTTTGGCTTAGTGTGGCTCAATTTTGTGGCTTTCAGGGGTGTTCTAGTCATTTGGTTGGATTTTAAATTTTTCTTAACTCTTGAGTTGACTTCGGTCAACTTTTGATTTGAACAATCTTGGAATGTGTTCTACTGTTGACAGGGTGACTCGACAGTGTTAAAAAAAGTAATGTATCTTAGGACCCTAAATTTTAGGGGTCTCATTTTTAGTAATAATAGATTATAAGTTATTAATTTTTAAGAAATATTGAAACTATTTGTAGAAAAAGTAAATTTTTCAGGAAAAATTAAAGAATTAATATAAGAAATTAGAGTACTATATTTCATGAAAAATAATTTAAAATAAGAATGATTATATTATCAAATAGAAAACTAGAAGAAATCAGTTCCATAAAATTATTTACAATTCAAGTTTAAGACCCCGTTTGATTTTCGCTTTAGGCCACTAATATGCTTAAGCCTTACGTTTAATTTGCATAATTGATTTATATAACGGGGTTCCAAATGAGTTTCGAGGTTAGGATTTTTGGATGAGTTAGAAATATCTTATATTTGTGCCAAACACCCTTCTACGCCATCACAAGACACCCTTCAAGTTGGCAATGAAATTGGGAGTTCTAGAGCTTAGATTTGGATGAATTTTATGGGATATTCAAAGATTCTTTGTAGGGATAAGTGGAGTTAATATCTCAAAAGATTATTCAATTTTGAAAAAACATTTAGCAAAATCATCAAATTTTATTTTATATCAATAAAATCACTCAACTTAAAATTTTATATCAATAAAATAGTTGTTCATCTTGTATTCCAAACATGCTTAGAACAAAACTTTGAACATCTTTGTAAGACAACAAAGTTTAAGAACATTTTCACAACTAGAAACTAGTAGCGAAACTAGAATCAAAAATAAATATTAAAAAAAATATACGAAATATATTTTTTAAAGAAGAATTATTGTTAATATGTGTCTAAAGAATCTTATTGATTTCAACAAAACTTTGAAGAAACACAAAGTTACCAAGTTCAATGAACCAGTGAAACACAAAAGAATAGAAGAACTGAAATTGATTCACAAATCTAAAATTGTAAAACACGTACCAGAATCTGGAAAATTTTTAATAGGAAAAAGATCAAGTTCACTGAACTCACAGTGTCCCCTTAAGGAAATTATTCCCCTCTAGTATCCGAGGTTTGATTTGGAATATGACCTCCCACGGTAAAATGATCTCAATCACCAGAGTATAGATACCAACAACTCCGGTGTCAGCGAACCACTCAACGACAGTAAAGTACACTTAGAATACTAGATTTAGTAGTTGAAGAAGAAGTACATGAATTCTACATTAAAATGAGAGGAAATCCCTCAATTTACAGAAAACAAAGGGTAGTGCGAAAAGGTTCTTATTGTGCCTTACCGGAAAGGTCACAAACCTTTGGAAAAGTCAAAATCTTTCAGAAAGGTCGTCACCTTCCATAAAAGTCACAACTTTTCATAAATTTTCATAAAAGTCGCAACTTTTCATAAAAGTCACAACTTTTCATAAAAGTCGCAACATTTCATAAAAGTCACAACTCTTCATAAAAGTCGCAACTCTTCATGTTCCATTCACACCTTTTTAAAACCCAACAATCCCCCGCATGAATGGAGAATGACTCGAAGACAGAGAAACGGACAAGTATGTGTACTTTACAAGCAAGAATTAATTGCATCTAGATAAGTAGGTTTCCCCTTGGACTTTCTGTAGTGAATATATGTCGGATATACTCGGTCAATCGGTAGATGCGATATCTTTGAACCGTTGAACTTTGGTGTATACCTAGACAATTATATGTCACACAATTAACCCTTTACCGTTTATGATTTTTACGGTTGTGTTCGTTTTATCCATGAACACCTCCTAGTTTCATAAGTGTATAGACAGATGGGCTTTTAACAATCATCTTCTTTGAAGCGGCTTACACTTCACACTCACATAGGTGATTCCTAACCGTGTTATCGTGTAGATACACTATTTGGTCAACTCTGCCAAATTTAGCAAATCATTAAAACCATTAAGCTTTATTAACTCATTAACAAGCCTTAATGTTGTATCCTTGTCCCTGAGCTTTGTCTTCATCATGAGAATGGATTGAGTTTGTTGACAACGTCGAACCGTCATACACAACTTTATTTTTCTCCTTGAATCTAGCTCTTGGGATCTCCAGTCTGTTAGATAGAGTTACCGCCATGATGACTTGTCCTAAGCCGTAAATCCATTTTCTTAGATGATCTTTCAACTTTCTCTCTCGTTAGGTCTTTTTGTAAGTGGATTCGACACATTATTATTGACTTTACATAGTCAATTCTTATAATTTCACTAGAGATTAGGTTTTTAACGGTATCATGTCTATATAATTTGTGACGAGACTTTCCGTTATACGTCATGCTCCATGCCCTACCTATTGCATCTTGACTATCAAAGTGTATGCATACTAATGCCAATGGTTTTGGCCAAAATAGATTATTTATCGAGAAATTCCGAAGTCTTTCAACTTATTCACCGACCTTATCTAGAGCACCAAGCTCAGAGATCATTGTAGATCTAGTGATACATTTCTCATTTGAAATATTTCCAAGATAATGCTTCTGTACCAAGAGTAAATATATATCCACTCGTGGATTTTACTTCATTTGTCTGATGATCCAATTTGCATCACTATATCCTTTCAATACTCCCAGGGGGGTAAAAAGGGCCAGACGGGGAACCTGTTGGATATTGATATAATGCAAGACATAGTTTTAAGTAATATTTTAAATACTCCAAAACTCTATTTATTTCCATATAATGAGTTTATTTGGGATCACTTGTGAACCGACTCAGTTTATAATAGCAAATGTTATATCTGATCGCACACACTTCATGATATACATCATACTTCCCAATATTCTAGCACAATCCAATTGTGAGTCACTTTTGCTTTCACTCTTTTGAAATGCAAATCTCACATTTAATAGAGATTTGACAATATTGACATCCAAATATTTGAACTAGTTAAGTACCTTTTCAATGCAATGAGATCGTGAAAATGCTAAACATTATGGAGTTTTACGAATTCTTATATCTAAGATCGCATTAGCTACTCCAATAATTTTCATTCCACTTGCTTTATAGCATACGTTTAGTAGCATTTATGTCATTAGTGTCTCTATTGATGATCAACATATCACCAATATACAAACAAACAATGACCTTATGATTTTAATGTGAACACATTTATCACTTTCATCATTCTTCAATCCATTTGTCGACATGGTTTGATCAAATTATGTCATTGTTTGGGTGCTTTCATAATGTGAATTAACAAGTTCACACACTTTCTTTTATTTACCAGGAACCACAAAACCCTTGGTTTGTTCTATGTAAATTTCTTCCTCCAATACTACATTTAAGAAAGTTCTTTTCACATTCATTTGATGAATTTGGAGGTCATATACCACACTAATAATTTTTGCATCCGAATGGATGTAATTCTTATTACTAACGAGTATATATATATATTGACAAGATCAAAATCTTGATTTTTTGTTTTTTTCTAAAGCCTTTGACGCAAAGTCTTGCTTTATATTTTTCAACAATTCCATCAACTGTTATTTTCTTCTAAAGATTCACTTTGAACCCAAAGGTTTATTTTCTTGAAGAAGATCAATTAACTTTCAATATTGTTTATTGACACCATCTTTCCAAAAAATGAGTCTACAGAAGTCACTGGAAATGTTACAAAATAATATTCGAAGAAAGTAAATGTCCTTTAACATTTACTAAGCCTCTGAATCTCTTTATTAAGTACATTATCATTTTCATTTCCTAAGCCTTTTAGACCCTTCTCTAGACTACTCAAGTCTAATTTTACAATCCACAGTCATACGTCCTATTTTAATTCTTTTAGGAATAGGAACTTGGACTTTGACTAGATACTCCCACACTTTGAAATATTTCAAGTTGGATTTCCTTCCTTTCCATTTTTCATATGGAAAAGATTGTATTCAGATCAAACAAAATCGTTTTCTTTCTAAAGACAAAATTTTTTTGTTGTTCTCTTTTGCAGTAAGGATAGTTCCTCCACACAAGCTTTGTGTAAATCCGAACTTATAAATAATGCATCCATCATTTCTTTCAACGTTCGATTTTTCATTAGATTGAGGTGAATATGACACTAGTTTGATGTATATTCCACTTTCCAAACATATTTCTGCACAATGAGATTTATACTCTCCATTCTTATCACTTCTTATATTTTTCCACATTGATTTTCAACTTTGATATTACATTATCTAGACATTTCTATTGCTTCATCCTTACCATTCAGCAAATAGATATAGTCATTTCTAATGCAATTCTCAATAAAAGTAACAAATACTTTTTCCCACCATAAGATGGTGTTAACTTCATATCATAAATGTCAATGTAAATCAATTCTAAGGGATTAGAATTCTTTTCAAAAGATTTATAAGAATGCTCAACATACTTAGATTCCACAAAAACTTGACATTTTTATTTATTGCAATTTAAGTTAGGCAAAACTTCTAAGTTGATCAGTTTTCCTTACAAGGTTTTGTAATTGACATGCCCCAAGTGTTCTTGTTACAAACATTGACTCAAGCAAGTAAGAACAAAAAAAACATTGAGTTTGAAAAGCTCTTTGCGAGGTAGCTTTTTCCTCACTAATATTTTGTTCCTTTTTCTTACAATTTTGTATGATATAAACATTGTTTAGATTGTCAAATGCTCTTTTCAGAAGGACATTTCCATAACTTTCAATATGATTGTTATAGATCTACCCATGAACAAAGTTTCATCGGGTTCAATAAAGACAATATAGTTCAAATGTTATTTTTACAAAAGCATAACAAATGACTATTCACTAATATTCATGTCTATGCAAATACTTTTATTATAATAGACATATCTTTTCATGAAAAATCACAACATTTTAAGTGATATTTTTTTTCCGTAAAAGAACACAATTATTTTGAACAACTATATATATAATTTGGATGTTTCATACTAGTCACATTATATACTAGTAATAGAGAAACTCAACAACCACAATACCAAATATACTCCAAGAATTTTGTGGGTAAAACATAATACAAAAGTATCATTGAATTTCATATCTTTTGCTCCAAAGTTAAATTAGACAACAAGTCTAATCATAAGCAAATAACCCCCACATTTCAAATGTGATCTCAAAAATATTTTTCATGTATTTGAAAATAGTTTTTCCACATATTTTAATGTTGGAAACATTATTTTACGAAAGAATTATAGTGTTGCAATTCTCTTTGACAATGTTTATACAATGTCAAAGTTCATATCATAGAGACAAAATCACAAATTCTAAGTCACCGGTATTTTTCCTCTATCATAAATAGACATACCACTTAGTATTTTAAATACTAACAATAAGGACAAAAAAAATTGTACAATTTATTTATATATTACATTGAAGTTTATAGAAAATCAAAAGTACAACACTGACTTATTATGTAAAGTTTTCATATTCTTCAAACCAATTGCATAGTCCAATTTATCTAGAGTATAAAATCATAAAAGTTAGTCTACAAATATCAGATACACTAACATTTCTCATGGACTACAAAACTACAAATGTCTTTTTTTTCTCCAAACAGAATAACACATATTCTTTATCACATAGAAATGTTTTTCTTATCAAATAGTCTTCCAACTATAACATTTTGACATACTAGTTTATCAAACAAAAATATGCATCTCTCATTTTTGCAAACTAAAGAATTTTAAAAGCAACAATATTTGTGAAGTAAAATTCATTCCACAACAAATGGTTTGCAAATCTTTTTCCAAAGATACACATAATTAAAAAAATAAAAAAATCAAAGATGATAACTCTTAGAAACTATTTTCCTCCTTAGATAATTTAATAAGAAGCTTACCTGGTAATCTTTAAACGGAATACCATAAAAATTTTCTGTTACATTCTCACTTTGACCTTGCTAAACAAGGCAACAAATTATAGAGAAGTAATGCATTTATCTTCTACTTCCATGATCAGATTCTCTAAATCAGTAGAATACAAAAAATACTAACAGTATATTAATTTTCTTAAGATTGTTGTTCATCTTGTATTTCAAACATACTTAGAACAAAACTTTGAACATTTTTGTAAGACAACAAAGTTTAAGGATATTTTCACAACTAGAAAATTAAAATTAGCAGCGAAACTAGAATCAGAAACAGATTTTTAAAAAAATATACAAAAAATATTTTTTAAAGAAGAATTATTGTTAACATGTGTCTAAAGAATCTTACTGATTTCAACAAACTTTGAAGAAACACGAAGTTACCAAGTTTAATGAACCAGTGAAGAACAAAAGAATAGAAGAACTGAAATTAATTCACAAATCTAAAATTGTAAAACACGTACCAGAATCTGGAAAATTTTTAATAGGATAAAAATCAAGTCCACTGAACTCACAGTGTCCCTTAAGGAAATTATTCCCCTCTAGTATCCGAGGTTTGATTTGGAATATGACCTCCAAGAGTAAAATGATCTCAATCACCAGAGTATAGATACCAACAACTCCGGTGTCAGCTTACCATTCAACGGCAGTAAAATACACTTAGAATACTAGATTTAGTAGTTGAAGAAGAAGTCCATGAATTCTATATTAAAATAAGAGAAAATCCCTCAATTTGTAAAAAACAAAGGGTAGTGCGAAAATGTTCTTATTGTGCCTTACCGGAAAGGTCACAAACCTTTGGAAAAGTCAAAATCTTTCAGAAAGATCGTCACCTTTCATAAAAGTCACAATTTTCCATAAATTTTCATAAAAGTCGCAATTTTTCATAAAAGTAACAACTTTTCATAAAAGTCGCAACATTTCATAAAAGTCACAACATTTCATAAAAGTCGCAACTCTTCATTTTTCATTTACATCTTTTTAAAACCCAACAATCACTCAACTTAGAACTTTGTATCAATAAAATCATTCAACCATATTTTCTATGTAAATTAACTACTGTAATTGTTATGATTTTTTTTTTTGATATTATTTAGAAGGAAAAATTAGGAGTAGTGAAATTACAAAAAAAAAAAAAATCCATCAATGTTGAATGGATTTGTTGTAATTAGATTCCGTGACAGTATTACGACTCTGATTTTACGTTTTGCAATGAAAAAAAAAGGCTTAATTTGTTTTTAATTATTTTTTTGTCTTTAAAAGTGAAATTAGCATATGATTTAAAAAATAATTTTGTCAGGTCAAATTCATTTTTATAATAAATTTAGTTGGATGATTTTATTGATATAAAAATCTAAATTGAAAGATTTTATTGATACAAAACAAAATTTAGTGACTTTATTAGATAATTTTTCAAAGTTAGAATGGTCCTTTTAGAAATTAACTAGGATAAGTGTCCAACCCTCTTTTGGTAATTCCCCAATGATTCTTCGGTTATTACATCTAATTATTGCGGGTAAGAAATGAATTATTTTGGAACTTTTCGCTCAAAGTTTAAGAAAGTGTAAATTGATAATTTGAAATGAAATTTGAATTCCGTCTATGAATAAATTGTATGTTTGAGTTAATTCATATCTATCAAGTCAAAATGATTTCGAAAGACTTTTTTAATTTCGATTTTTAGAATTGATTTTTTAATCCAAACTTTTATAATAAGATATGAGTATTAATGAACTTGTATTCATGTGTAGAGTATGATTTTGATAGATCGGAACTGTTCTAAGACTAATTATATTTGAACTAATTTAAAATATATATTGATTTTAAGTTGGTTCAATAGTTTCAAGTGAAATGTCTATTCCGCCAGAATTAATGCCTAAATATAATTTTGACTTTCAATACTTTTTCTCAACTTCAACTTTACTTATATATATATATATATATATATATATATATATATATATATATATATATATATGTATATGTATATGTATATATATATATATATATTCTTTTTCCAATTTCAAATCAAACTTCAACTTTACTTATATATATTCTTTTTCCAATTTCAATCAAATAACAAAGGTGTCTTTAAAATGAAACCAAAATTTGTTATAGCATAATAACTAAAAAAAGATACAATTCAATGGTACAAATTAACTTAAAATTTAGTTATAGCTATGGTTATGATGCTTACAAGACTTTGGATAGTCTGGAGACCATTAGGTGGTAGAATGAAAATGATTGGACGGAAAAACTATGAGTTTGATGAGTGATTGGATGTGAGAGTGGGTGGGGGGGGAGTCTGTGGCACGATCATTGGAAGTGTGATGGCATGATATGAGGGAAGGAAGAAACAGAGTTAGACGTGGTGGACATGACATGCCAAAATTGTCAACCCTTTATTCCTTTTTATATACATTGAAAAAACATGCAGTTGCATATGTAAATCACTCTCCTCTTTCTCTCTTACGGATTCAAAGATCTCTCCTGCATCATGGTATATATCTTTCACTCAATTTCATACTTAGCTAATTCATTGATTTCGTATAATATCATACCCTTGCTCTTGGGAATCCTTCATGAGAATACTAGTACACTTATAAAGTCGCCATATACAAAATACATATTAATAATGGCGACTAATGGCGACTCTCCCTTTTCTGTTTTGACATATTAATAAATGCAGGCGAATGCTGCATCTGGAATGGCTGTGCATGATGACTGTAAGCTCAAGTTTTTGGAGCTAAAAGCAAAGAGAATCTACAGGTTCATCATTTTCAAAATTGACGCCCAACAAGTGGTCGTGGAGAAGCTTGGAAACCCTGAAGAAAGCTACGAAGATTTCACCAACGCTCTGCCTGCAGATGAATGCCGATATGCTGTCTTTGATTTCGACTTTGTTACTAATGAAAATTGCCAGAAAAGCAAGATTTTCTTCATTGCCTGGTACACTACAAAGTTACATCAATTGATTACCAATGTTAATTGTTATGTTATATGATCCTCTTTTTCTGATAAACATTAATTTTAGGTCTCCTGAAACATCAAAGGTGAGGATGAAGATGGTGTACGCGAGTTCAAAGGACAGATTCAAGACAGAAATAGATGGAATTCAAGTCGAATTGCAAGCAACAGATCCTACTGAAATGAGCCTCGACATTATAAAATCTCGAGCACTTTAAATCTCTTCATATCCGTCTCCAAGCCGATGCTATGCTGTTGTATTTTAGTATTTTTCCAATTTGATTATGTTCCAAGTCATAAGCTTTATCTTTGTGTTACTTCCATTTTCATCACCCTGATCATTTCTGGATATTCTTTTGTTTTTTTCCCCTAAATGAAACATCAGATTGTGATCTCATTCAATTCAATTTTCTATTGTATAACTTACGCGTAAAAGACACATAGAGAATTTTTCTCATTTCACAATTTAGACTATCCTGTTCTATTACATTGTCTCGGTGTACCAACAGCATTTGCCAGCAAGTCTAAAGACAAGCTTTCCAATTTTCATTACAAATTATAATTAGTGAATAAATGCGATGAAAGAAGAAGTCAAAATGTGCAAATGAATACTTCGTTTCACTTGCATTGTTCTTCTTCCCCTTTGGATGAGTTGTGTAAGAAATGTGATCACAATCATAGAAATGGAACAGAGTAAGGTTAAAACATCATTAGATTCAGTGACGGATTCAAAATTTTCACATCCTTGGATGTTGAGGTGCATTTTGAATGCCCTCGACCACTGAGCTAACCTTTTACATGTTGTTCAAGAGATTTAAAATTTGTATACGTACATAAACACATAAAATCTACCTTATGTGTGTATTTTTTTTATTTTTTTTGCTGAGATGGTTCGGGTGAACACCCTCCTACCCCGCTAGATTAACCTCTGATATGTAGAACCAGCAGGGTCATCCAACTACCGACGTTTGCAGGTATGATGCTTCCAAGTTCTTTCAACAGAAAGTACAAAAAAAACTCCCAAATGAGATACACAAATTAAGTCCCCTTTTAGCTTTCAAATTAATATTGATAAAACTAAGAGTACAAGCTCTACTCAAAATTGATTTCCTCCATTAATGGTGGATTGAATGCAATTATGAAGAAATCATCAATCAACCGTTTGTGGGAGAGAAATCATGTGCATTAAACTTTTTGTATTGTATAGAATGAATGTGTAAATCAATTACAAGATAAACTGTATCTATATACAAAATAAGAAAAAAATCTTTAACTAACTTCATGTAACAACTTAAGTAACCACTTGTAACTAATTTAATTGTAGCTACCTAACTAACTAATTTACTGTGAAATATATTCTCATTAGCCCCCCTCAAGTTGGAAGTGATGTGATCACAGACAACTTGCTCATAAGTGTCGTATGTTTGATCCCAGTCAAAGCTTTGGTGAATATGTCTGCTAGTTGAGGGGTTATGGAGATGTGATGGAGTGTGACCAGTCCCTGTTGATTCTTGTTCCTAACAAAGTGACAATCGACCTCTATGTGCTTTGTCCTTTCATGGAAGACTGAATTTTTGGCTATATGAATAGCGGCCTGACTATAACAAAAAACATGCATAGGTAGAGAACATTTCACTGTGAGTTCATTTAGTAACCTTTCAAGCCATACTAGTTCCATCACCACTTGCCTAACAGCTCTGTACTCTGCCTCTGCAGACGATAGATATATTGTGGCTTGTTTCTTGGATTTCCAGCTAACAGGCCTATCACTCATAAGTACCAAGTATCCACTAACTGACTTTCTAGAATCTTGACAAACAGCCCTGAGTCACAATAAGCAGTCAGTGTTAGATCAGGTTTATTGGAGATGAATATTCCCAGTGTAGGATCTTACTTGATGTATTCAAGCACTTGATATAAGCTGCCTTCAAATGTGGTGCCCTAGGAGATTGCATGAACTGGATGAGATGTTGAAACACTGTATGCTATGTCCATCCTTGTATTTGTGAGAAAATTAAGTTTCCTTACCAATTTTCTGTAGTGAGTAGGATTTGTCAATAATTTCCCATATGTGGCTTTAAGTTTTTAATAGAATCCAGTGGGAATGTGGTGACTTTATAATCCATTAAATCAAATTCCTTTAGAAGATCAATCGTGAATTTTCTCTGTGAAATGAGGGCACCATCATGTCTATACAATATCTCCAATCCCAGAAAATAGTGTAATTTTCCTAGATCTTTAATCTTGAACTTATCATGCAAAAATGTCTTCAGAGAAGTGATTTCATCCAAATCAGTACCAGTTAATATTACATCATCAACATAAATGGCAACAAACACCAAGGAATCTCCCTTCTGTCTATGAAAGAGTGAGTAATCACTATCAGAATGTGTGTATCCTTTGGAACAAAGGCTACTGGCCAGTTTATAATTCCATTGCCGGCTAGCCTGCTTCAGTCCATACAATGATTTCTTTAACCTGCAAACCATCTTGCCACTATCCACAAAAAGGACTTGTGGAAATGTCATATACACCTCCTCATTTAAATCACCATAAAGGAAAGCATTGTTAACATCTAGTCGGTATAAACTCCACCCCTTCTTAATAGCCAATAAAATTAAAATTCTTACAGTTGTCATTCTAACCACAGGTGAGAATGTCTCATTTTAATCTATCCTTGAGTGTACCCTGTTACAACCAATCTAGCTTTGAATCTCTCCACATTTCCATCTGCCTTGTGTTTAATCTTGTATACCTATTTGCATCCAATGGCATGCTTACCTTCAGGCAAAGGGACCAGGTCCCAAGTATCATTTGCATATAATGCTGCAAATTCCTGTGTCATTGCCAACTACCAGGCAGGATTCAAAATTGCCTCTTCATAAGGAGAAGGTCCACATTCATGTGAGATATGCTTTACCAACTGTTGACTATCAGAACATAAAGTAGTGAAACAGACAGATCATGGTTGGAAATTAGGGAAGTAAGCGAGTGTGAAGGGTCAGGTGTAGGTGGAGAAGAGTGAAGATTAGGCAATGTGTAGGTATATTCCTTTAAATAGGTGGGGGTGTGTACAAACCTAGTTGTTCTTCTAAGTGGTGGTGGTGAAACATCATTAGGAGCAAGATCAGTTGAATCAGACAAGGGTGGTGTAGGTGTAAGATGGATGTTAGGATCCAAAATGAGTTCAGAGGTATTTGTAGTTACTTGGTTATTAACAACTCCGTGGGATGTGTTTTAATTTAGCATGTCCTCATCAACAAATTGTATTAGGTGTACCGTACATACAAGACATATCATTAGTATTATGAATAAGTGATTTTAAAATGATGCAAAACTGGAACCAACAGGAGAATTTGCAAAAGGAAAAACAGACTCATGAAAATTCATATCTCTAGATACATGAACTCGTTTAGTAGCTAGATCGAGGACCTTGTACCCTTTTGTATTAAATGGATCCAACAAAGATATGTGTGCATTGTTTGATACAATAGTTCATAAGAAGATTTATTTTGTAGTAATTATGTAGGCAATCTGTTAATGAGGTAGGTAGAGTTAGGACACATTCACCCCAATATCTCATAGGTAATTTGGATTGGAATAAGAGTGTTCTTGTTGTTTCAAGGAGATATTTGTGTTTTCTCTCAACCACTCCATTTTGTTGGGCTATATAGGGACATGGCCTTTGGTGTATAATTCTTTTTTTCTTGGAAGAAACAAGTTGCCTCATTGTTATTGAACTCTAGACCATTGTCAGATCTAATGGTCTTTAGCTTGGTGTGAAATTGATTTTCTATGAGGAAACAAATGCTTTGACAGTTTGCAGTGCATTACTTTTGCATCTGAGCAACTATGTTCAAGTTGCTCTACTGTAGTCATCTACCATAATTAAGAAGTAATGATAACCATTATGAGAAGGGAATATGGTATGGTCCCCAAAGATCAATATGCAATAACTCAAAGATTTTGGTGGTTGTGGTTGTGCTTTCAGGGAAGGGCATCCTACTTTGTTTAACTATTGGACACATAGTACATATGAAAGGCTGTTTGGTAGAAAAAAATATGGGGATAGTGGAAATATTCCTCATTTTCACAAAGGGTACATGTCCTATCCTAGCATGCCATAGTGATTTAATATCATGATTGTGAGTAGAATTGACAGCAAAAGAAGATGAATTAACAACAGATCCAACAACAGTGCAAGCTTCTTTATTTGATAGTAGGAAGGTATTTTACAGTACATGATGGTGAAGCTTGACAATTTCTTGCATTAACAAATTCTTTACAATTGACAAAAGAGGAAACAAACGGACTATTAAAGGAACAATTAGTGACATCAGATACTGTGTTGCCATCAGAGGGTGGGCAGCAATTGTGGCATTTGAGAGACAAAAAATATAATCCATTCTTGGCTTTACCAAGTTCCAGAGGGCTCTTCAGAGAAGGGCCCTGCAACAGACAAGAGGAATTGTTAAAACTGACCATACCTTTAAGTTGTGAGGCCAAGCAATGAAATAATATTAAATTGAACTTGAAACTAGGTACAAAAAATACTTTGTATAGAGTTAATACTCAATTCAAACACACATCTCCTATGTCAATTACTTTAACCTTGTATCCATTAGGTAGTGTGATTAGGATGAGATAAGGTAGTATTTTGATTTTTTTTGAGTGTGGTCTTGTTATTGGTCATGTTATGTGATTCTTTGAGGCTATGATTCAAGAGCCAGCAATTAGTTTAGCATACCTACATGATAGATCACCTATCTCATTAATTGAAGAGTAATAAGCAATTATACCTGCCAGATTCACAACAACATTTAGCATGTTGCTTGGATTATCAGTTCTATGTCCAGCTTGCAATGTTACCAAGATATTAAGCAGTTGTTCATATTGTTCGTTGGACAAATTTAGTGGCATTTGCCTGTTCATATCAGAAGTATCCTTACGCTGGCTCTTCTCTTCCTCAAAAGTGTGCACATTTGCTGCAACCTGAACCTCTACCCTTGGGAAACCTTTGACATGATGGATATCCATGAAGCTTGTAACATCTGTCTTTGGTTTGTCCAGATCCCTTGCAAAAATCATAGAACAAGTTGGACCTATTGCCAGTGTTGGAGCTACATCTGAACATGTTGTCGGTGTTGGTGTTGGTGTTGGATGTGTTAGAGTTACTTGTACCTCCTCTGTAAGGATTGTAGTTGGTTTTGAAATTAAACCTTTGGAACCAGTATTGTTGTGAGTAACTGAGGCACTAAGTGAAGTTGATACTAATGTTGTATTGTTGTGAGGTTTCACCTGATGTGTCTCTCTTCCTGTGACAATATGGCAAGGGCATGGGCCATGCTAGGCAGAGAACTTATCATTAGGATATAACCCGTTATAGCAGTATAGAAATCATTCAACCACATCAAAAAATGTATGAGATGTCTGTCTTGTTCAACTTTATGCATTCTGGTTTTTCCACCACAGTTGCACACACATGTGCACTGAGAAGCAACATCAATAGTGCTCCTCTATTCCCATAATTTCTTAATTTTTGTGTAATATCAGTGACGTCTAAATTTCCTTGTACAAGATCATTAATCTCCTTTTAAAATTGATACAATTTGCAGCTATTTGTTTGATCATACCTATTTTCCAATTCATCCCAAAGCTCCTTAGCATTGTTGACGTATTGTAAGCTATCACGCAGATATGGGGAAAGAGAATTGAGGATCCAGCTAGTCACCATATCATCATACATTTCCCACTGTGCAAATGTTAGATCATCTGAATCAGGTCGCACAATCTTGCCATTAATAAATTCAGTTTTGCTTTTCGCAGATAATGCTCGAAGAACAGCGCGTCTCCAGGATAAGTAACTAGATCCATCAAAAATTGCAAGTAATAGAGTGGAACCTGCACTTTCTGATGGATATAAATATATTGGAGTAGCGATGTCCATTCTAGTAGGAAGTGTGGAACCAGAAGCATCTAATGTTGGATCAGCTTGAATATCAACCATGAATGAGGAAAAAAAATTAGGTTTAGCAAGAAGAGAAAAATGATTACGTAGCTGAGAATCGAAAAATAGATATCGAACAATTGAAATTTCAACCGAAAAACAATCTGAAACACAGATTCACAGAGAACTCGAAAATCAGTCGAAGACACAAATCCACAGAGATAGACTCAACTAGAAAAAAATTGGACAGGATGAAAATACTCACGAACACAACTTTAATGTGCAAATCAATCAGGAACCTCCTTGATCTGATACCATGATAAAACTAAGAGTACAAGCTCTACTCTAAACTGATTTCCTTCATTAATGGAGGATTGAATGTAACTATGAAAAAAACATCAATCAACCGTTTGTGGGAGAGAAATTATGTTCATTCCGCTTTTTGTATTGTATAGAATGAATGTGTAAATCAATTACAAGATGAACTGTGTATATATACAAAATAAGAAAAAATCTCTAACTAACTTCATGTAACAACTTAAGTAACCACTTGACTAACTTTACTGTAGCTACTCAAGCTAACTAATTTACTCTGAAATATATTCTCATAAAATATGTTTGAAATTGTTGGTGATTTGAGCATTTTGATATTATTTACTTATTTTGGTTATTTTATTTTCAATGATAAGTTATTATATTTGTAGACTGTAGTGTATTATACCAACATAGACTTTTGTAACTGTACTAAACGTACGGAATATTTACCAATGACTAGCCCATATTTGGAGGTTGTTTTTTGAGTGGTAGTGGTTGAAATTCGTTGGAAACACTTGGACAAAGCTATATACAAAATTAAATGAAGATTGGAGATGCCTTGGACTCGCTTGGAATCAAAATTCAAATTTAAGATCGATTTCTAAAACAGAGCTACGATAATAAAGAAACAAACATTAAAATGGTCTAATTAGATCTTAATTAGACGAATAATTCATATAATTTAATTGCATTTACCACCCCCACCTTCCTTAATAATTCATGAAATTCAATCATATACTACTCTAATCATGATTTGGTATTTCAAATCATGTTTTTTTTTAGAATTTGAAATCATGAATTCAAATTACACGTCGCATATCAAAATACGAGTTTAATATGCAAACTAGAAAAAGAGAAAGAGAACATTGAAATGGGCTCAACCAGGATCAAACTGATGACCTCTTGATTAGAAATCAAATGTCTTATCACTAAGGTATGAACCCCGTGATGTTACCAGAGTCTCATATCAGAACCATGATTTCATAAGACATTCCAAACACAAGCGTAATATGCAAAATAGAAAACGAAAAACAAACATTAAAAAGGACCCAATCAAGTTTAAACTGGTGAAATCCTGATTTGCGATCAAATGCTCCACCACTAAACTATGGACCCTTAATGTTATCAAAACTAGGTTATCGTGTTTTGTTCGAAAAGTTATTTATTTGATCGACATGTTATCGATTTGTGGATTGCTAAATCGGTAAAAAATTATATCGGTTAATTGACTACTAGTTAACTCATTATCGATTTGATTATTGGGTTAATATTTAAAATTACACATGAATTATTTTTAAAAAAAATTAAAAATCACTTACATACAATGCGATAAACAAAATCTAATAGGATATTTCAAAATCATTATGTAATTTTAGTCTAAAAATATCTAATTCATCCACTCAAACATGATCTACTAGCTTAGCACAAGTATAAACAACACAGTGTGCACAATATTAAAAAAATTAATGCAAGTAAATAATAGCATGTATAACAATTGGTACAAAAGGAACCAACTAATTTTATATTGCAACCTGAATAGTAAAACACAATGAATTTAGATTTATACTTAATTATTATCGGATTGGCAGTTAATCTCTCAAAAATATAAAATTTAAATTGATGAAATTGATAACAAGATAGAAAAATAAAATCAAAACCACTATCAAATTGTTAACTCAATAATTTATTATTAATTAACCTATTAAATATTTGTCGACACAAATTTAGAGTTTGTTTGACATTGTCATTGGGAGGCCGAAGCACTTAGTTTGGGAAAACACATTTTTATTGAAAAATATTGCATTTGACAGATCAATAAAAGTGCTTTTAATGGAAACAAAAATAGTTTTTCTGCTATTTGAAAGAAGTTAAAAATTTTTGTTTCTTTTTTAAAAAAATTATTTTTCTCAAGACTAAATTTTTTCAATTTATTTAATTTTTTTATATATATTTATTTATATTTAATAATTAGCTAGTTAAATTTCATATAAGATTTTATTTATTTTTAAATGATAAATGTATCATTTATTTTACATTTATATATTATTACTTTATACTCCCTCCGTCCAGAAATGTTTGTTATGTTGCGTTTATCGAAAGTCAATTTGACTAATTTTCAAAGATAAATTAGATCACATTAATTCGATATTTTTTTAAAAAAGTAAATATTCTAAAATTATATGAAAAGTACTATAAATTACAATTTTTTCATATTAATATGATGAAAAAATACATATTAAAATGTTAGTCAAAATTTTTTAGAGTTTGACTCTAAAAATAGAAACCATGATGATAAACAATACCGAACGGAGGGAGTATATTACATGTTAATTTGCAGAAATAAAAAAACAAGGTAACAACAATATTTTTGCAAGACTGAAAAAAAAAAAAGAAAACTAAGAATTTTTTTTTTAGCCTCCCAAAAAGATATAATATTGATTAAAAATTTAAATATGTTCATTTTAATTTGATAAAAATAAATATTTTAATAATAGATATTACAAATAGTTTCTCTATAAAATAGTTTTAATAAAGTACAAAACTAAATATTTTAATAATAGATATTACAAATAGTTTCTCTATAAAATAATTTTAATAAAGTACAAAAGAAATTACCTAAACGTAATTTGCTTATGAAAAGTACTCAAATGAATTATTTTTCTCAAAAAACATTTTTCTTAAATTCTTTTAAATAAAGTACTTTTAAGAATAAATTATTTTAAATAACAATGTCAAATAGGAAAAAAAAAATGAATTATTTTTCTCAAAAAACATTTTTCTTAAATTCTTTTAAATAAAGTACTTTTAAGAATAAATTATTTTAAATAACAATGTCAAATAGGAAAAAAAAAAAGAAGCAAAAACTGTAAAGGGCCCAACCGGGTTCGAACCGGTGACCTCTTGATCTGCAGTCAAATGCTCTACCACTGAGCTATGGACCCCTGATGCTACCAAAGCCCTATATTTTCAAGTTCCTCTTTGCCTTCAACCCTGACTTGTTCCCGCCTCCGTTTCTACTGTAACTCTCCCTCTCCTTCTCCCCCAGTACTGTGAAAGAGAGAAAGCAGAGTATCGCCATGGTTTCGCCGCACGGCATCAAGCTCGCTGTTTATCTAATCTCTTCTTACTTCGGCGAACTTAATGCTGTAATTCTCTCCGTGTTTTCTTCCTATAACCCAAATTCATACGTAACAATTATAGACTAGAAACGCAAAACCTATGCCTAAAGGTTTCAAAGTTTTAATTTTTCTTCTTCTTCTTGGGGGTGAGAAGATTGTATATAGCTTGGGATTGAGGAGAAGCAGTTGTATTTTTCTTTTTTGCTTTAGGGTTTTATAAAACGTAGCTAATTATTGGTATTGAATTGAATTAGACCCAAGTAGAATGAAATAGATATAGATGATTGAATTCGAGGGTAGTGGTAGTTTTCTTTTGGGGGGGGGGGGGGGGTTCTATCTTTTATGCAGAAACCACATAGATAGTACTTTAATTTCGTTAAAATAATTTGTTGATGATCTTCCTAATTCATCTTCTGATAATTTTTGCAGAAGGTTTGCGACTGTCTGTTGCGAAGAGGAACACAAACTTTACATCAGGTTGTAAGTTCCACAGAGCTTAGCAGAAAGAATGTTAAGAACTGTTTGCTTGTGCTTATTCATCACAATTGTGTTCAAGCCTTTGCAATTCGACAACCAGGTACACACACAGTAATGCTACAAGAACTTTTTCTCATATTGCAATTAGCTATTCAGTTTGAGGATATACGGTGAGAAGTTCCTTGATGTCTGATATATTGTCATTTAGGTGGATTTGGGGAGGAAGCAAAAATTATTACACAATACATGGCACTATTTGACAACATTATACATAAATTGAGGTTCCCTAAATTTATAGAGATTGTGTCTGAGGAGCTGGGTAAAGAGGTCAGTTTTATTGGTTTTGCTTTTATAATAGTTGTCTCCCTATTAGTGGTAGTTATTGAGTTTGTGTTTCTAGTGTGAAGAGATTTTGGAATGGTTGCTTCAGCATGGAAGGCTTTCACTCAGTCAAATTATAGTAAAATACAAGCAGGCATCGAAACAAGGTGAAACAATATCCTTTCTGTAGTTCTTTGTGAATTATCTTGTAAACTGTGATTATGGTTTACTATCATCATAGCTAATCAGTTTAATATGCGAATTTGAGTTCTATTTTGGCTTTTCATTTGTGTTTGCTTCTGTTTTTTCTGAATAAGAAATAACGTTTTACTGATCTTTAAAGGTATAAAATCACTTCATTGAAAAATGGTTTTAATTGAAGATGATAGGCAATATATGAACATACTTCTTGTTTCTAATATTTTATCAAGCAAAAAAGACATGACAAAGACACATGAAATACACAACATCATCCAAGGGTGTGGCCTAGTGGTCAATAAAGTGGGTTGAGAACCATGATGTCTCAATTTCAAATCCCAGAAAAGACAAAACCACTAGGTGATTTCTTCTCATTTATCCTAGCCTTGGTGGACAAAATTATGTGGTACCTGCTGCCGGTGGGAGATGGGCAGGTATTTGTGAAATTAGTTGAGATGCACGAAAACTGGCCCAAATACCACGATTATAAAAAAAAAAAAAAAAACACTCTTAAGGATCTTACATAGATCACCTTTTCTTCATGCATAAATACTGAGCTACATTAAATCATAACTCTACTAATCAATGAAAGGAGCTGTGAGTGTACAAAATTATTGGCACTTCTTAGTTACGTGCCATTATTTAATGTTACTGTCTTTAGTTTTGAAGTAAAACACAAGTATTACCTAGTCCAACAATATTTTTTTTTGTTTTGAGAAAGGTAACTTTCTAGTCTATATATCCACTGGTGTACTACATCAAAGTGTAGTCCCCCTTCCAAAAATATTACAACTAAGAAATCTATTTGCACTTTTTGTTACAAATAGTCTAAAACATCAAAAATTTCTTCAGTCCTAACACTTTTTCTTCACACCCAAAATAGTACAAAGTCAGGCAGTTCATCTTAAAATTTTGCATATTGCTTTGCTTTCCCTCGAAGCATCTTTGATTTCTTTTCTTCCACATAATCCACCATATACAAGCTGGGAATGTGTTACCAAAGGCGAAAAGAGCAATAAAGCTCTAAGGTCCATGAGGGCTTTTAGTGGAAAGTGCAAATAAAGCGTGGACTTCAATGAAAAAAGGCGCAAAGGGAGAAAAGAATACAAATATATATGTTTAGTCCAAGACTAATAATTATAAACATGAATGACAAATATATAACCAAAGAAATTGAAAAAAAATTATGATAAAGTGAAATATCAATTATTTAGTGTCACTTCTTCATACGAGGCTCATTGGCAAGTTAACATTTGCATTAGAACCTTGATGACAGCACTGAAGCGCACTTAAAGCGAGGCGAGGCGAGGCGCTCAACACGTTTTGAGCCTCGCATCAGGGCTTAAGCGCGCCTTTGATAACACTGTTGGGACAAACTTCCATCTCTCCTCCTTTGCTGTAGCATTGCCAACTATCATCCAGCACTTCAGTACTCCTTAAATGTTCCTTGGTTTCACCCAAGTGATTTTCCTCAGACAAATGAATATTCTCCATAGCTGGTCTGCCCATTTACAGTGTAAAAAGAGATGGTTGACTGTCTCTGTTTGCTCTTCACATAAGTAGCACCTGGAACACAATTGGTATTTCTTCTTCATGTTTTCCTGTGTCAGTACTACTTCTCTGGTCAACAACCATGTGTAATAATTAACCTAGGCCAGACATAGTCCTGTTTTAAGCCTTCTCTAGATTTTTTGAATTAGTGGTTGGCTCCCGTGTCTTAACTGCTATCATGTAACGGAGCTAGCATATCTACTTTTGTACTCTTTGCTTCTTCTTGATGCCGGTAATGAAACAACTTGCTTCATCAAAAGAAAATAACAATTAACCTTGTATGGAAATTTTGTCCCCCATATCATCTTCCAAGGCCATTGTTTGTTCCTTTTGTTTGAAGTGGTGTGGTTCTTGTATGCTGAGTTCACAGAGAAAACTCCTTTGTTACCTATCTTCCATATAGCAGTATCTTCTTCCCCAGTTAGGTTGTTGAAAGAGGCCTTTTCCACCTCCCAATCATTAAGATTTATTCTGAAATGAAGGTTCCATCCCTGACCCGTCCACATTTCAGCAACAGTTGCTTGTTGTTGAAAGCTTAGTAGGTGTAGATCAGGGAATAGTTGCTTCAAAGTTCTCTGAGCTATCCACTTGTACTCCCAAAAAGCCACTTTGAGTCCATTCCCCACTTCGAAAATTTATTTTGGACAAGGATTGTGGCCATAAATTCCTAACTGGTCTCCAGATAGTGCAACTATAAGGAGTGGTCACTGCTTTTGTAACCCATTTATCCTCCATTTCATACTTTGCACAAATGACCTCTTTCCACAACACGTTCTCTCCTGTAATGAATTTCCATAATCACTTCATCATTAAGCTTTTGTTTGCATTTTCATATTCTTGATCCCCGCTCCCCCTTTCTTTTTCCTGATCATAGTCTCTTCCCATTTGACCAAGTGGAATTTTTTCTTGTCTTCCTTTCCTTGCCAAAAAAAGTTCCTTGCATGTCTATTCTCTGGATCACCTTGTCAGGGGCTGGGAAAACTGACATCATGTATGTAAACGTTGTATCCTGAACACTATTGATGATGGTCAATCTGCCCCCAGGAAAGGTACTGACTCTTCCAATTGGTCAACTTTTTCTCACATTTTTCTATCAACCCCATCCCAAATCCCCGTTGATTTACTTTTGGCTCCCAAAGGCATTCCTAAGTATGTGGTAGGTAATTCCCCTATTTAGCCACTGTCACTTCATTAGATGATCAAGCAGAAATATCTGCTCCTTCTTTAGGCATATACACACAAGATCCTATTCCCACCTCAGGGTATGATTCCAGTTCCAGTCTCTCTTCTCAGTCGCTCAATAGTTTTCTGCCTCAACCGTGGCATAATGATCATTCACCACAAACGGTTGATTCACCAACTGTTGTGAAAACATCAAAATGGACCAAATTTACTATGATGAAGGCTTGCAAAGTGCTTGGGGTAAATGTTTCAGGTATCGAGCATGAAATTCTGGATATTATATTAAGAATGGAGGAAAAGAGGAAAACTCAAATTCTTGAACAAGGGAAGAAGTCTGGGGACGCTAAAAAAGGGAAAAGCAAAGCAACAAATGAACTTAAAAAACTGGATTGGGGTCTCCAAGATGGAAGTGGAAAGAAAGATAGGGGCAGGCACCACAACTCTCATTCCAGATGAGAGTTAAAATACTCAATTGGAATGTACAGGGTCTCAATAATAAAGATAAGAGAAGTACTTTGAAATCTCTTATCCAAAAGTGGGGAGCAGACATTGTTTGTTTACAGGAAACCAAAATAGAGTCTTGGAATCCATCTCTAATCAGACAAATATGGGGAAATAACTAGCTCTCCTGGGCAGAAGTCAAAGCAATTGACACCATAGGTGGACTGTTAATTTTATGGGACAAAAGAGCTTGGAATTGTGTTGAGTTGGAGGCAGGGGCCTTCTCCCTGTCATGTAGATTTGAGAGCACCTCTAAAGACTTCAAATGAGTTTTCACCGGAGTATATGGACCTCATACCAACCCAGAAAGGGAGGACCTTTGGTTGGAGTTAGCATTAATCAGGTGGTTGTGGTCTGATTTATGGGTCATAGGAGGAGACTTCAATGTGTGTAGATTCGAGGATGAAAGGCTAAACTGTAATAGAAGATCCAGTGCTATGCAGGGTTTCTCTAATACCATTTTGGATCTTGAATTGATTGATCCTCCTCTCCAAGAAGCACAGTTCACCTAGTCAAGAGGGGAGGAGACACTCCAAGCCTCAAGAATTGACAGGTTTCTTTATTCATCAGTATGGAGTAAGATTTTCAGGGCTATCAAACAATACACAATGCCAAGAGTATTTTCAGATCATAGACCCATCATCCTGGAAAGTGGAGATTGGGAGGCATCACCATCCTACTTCAAATTTGAAAACACGTGGCTTCAAGCAGAAGGCTTCATTGATACGATAAAAGGATGGTGGCAGTCCTACAACATTTAGGGAACCCCAGACTTTGTGCAGTTGCAGAAACTCAGAAACCTAAAGAAAGATATTTCTAAGTGGAACAGAAAAGTGTATGGAAACATTGAAACCCAAAGAACTAAAGCTCTTTTGGAATTAGGGAAGTTGGATCATTTAGCTGAACTCAGAACCCTTTCAACACAAGAGAAAACACGGTCCTTGAATCTGAAACTGCAACTTCAACAGATTGCAACAGCTGAAGAGATCTAATGGAGGCAAAAATCTAGATGCTTATGGAAGGGGGACGAGAACACAAAGTTCTTTCAGAGAATGGCCAATTCATATAGAAGGGGTAACTCCATTGACAGACTGAGAATAGGAGATGAACTGATTGAAGATAAAGGAAGGATACAGAATGACATTTTGGAGTATTATCAACAAATATACAAGGAAGCTGAATCCTGGAGACCCTCAGCTGTTTTTGAGAACATGTCCACCCTAAGTATAGAAGAAAAGGAGGAACTTGAACTTCCTTTCACTGAACTGGAGATCTCTAATTCTCTTATGGCTTGTGCCCCTGTCAAAGCCCCAGGACCTGATGGTTATACCATGCTTTCTTCCAAACATCATGGTGCTTCATTAAAGAGAATATACTAGCATCTTTCAATTTCCTTCACCAGAATTGCCAAATGGTGAGGTCTTGTAATGCTTCTTTTATTGCTCTAATCCCAAAGAAGAAAGGTGTTGTAGAGCTTAAAGACTATCAGCCTATAAGCCTCATAGGTAGTGTCTATAAGTTGTTGGCTAAAATCCTAGCAGAAAGGATGAAAAGGGTAATAAATTCTTTAGTCTCGGGGCAGCAGAGTGCAGTTTTAAAGAATAGGCAAATAACTGATGCATCCTTGATTGCTAATGAGGTGCTAATTTCCATTGCTAGGATGAATAGGAAAGGTGATAAAGGATCACCCCGTCTCAGTCCCCTTTGATAAGAGAAGAATCCACATGGGGTCCTATTTATGAGGACCGAGAACTTCACTGCATTATTTTACTTATCTTATCCACTTAGCTCCAAAGCCCATTCTTTGCATCATTAGTATCAAAAAGTTCCAATTCAAGTGATCATAGGCTTTCTGGATGTCAAGTTTGCACAAGATTCCAGGTTGTTTGCTTCTTTTTCTAGACTCCGCACACTCATTTGCTATCAATATACTGCATCCATGATTTGCCTTCCTTTTATGAAGGCCATCTGTTGTCTGTCCACTAGAATGTGGATCACCTTCTTCAATCTTTCTGCCAAGAGTTTGGCTATAATCTTGTATACTCCTTCTATTAAGCTTATAGGTCTGAAATAAGTTAGCTCCATGGCTCCCACTTTTTTAGGGATTAAGGTAGCATTGATGCTTCTTTCAAAAATTTCTTCCTTCTGGAAATGCTGTACTGCAGCCACCAAATCAGATTTGATAGTGTCCCAACACTGGCTGAAAGAAGACATAGAGAAACCATCTGGCCCTGGGCTCTGTCACCTGCACAAGATTTGATACTTTGTAGAATCTCCTGCTCCTCTATTGGTGCCATTAACAGGTGGTTTTCATCTGCACCAATCATAGGGCAGTTCCTCATTTCTATGTTTGGCCTCCAATCATCTGTTTCTGAATAAAGCTTTTCATAAAAATGTAACTTTCTCCTCTTGTACCTCTTCATGATTGCTCAATGTTTCTCCTCTCACTTTCAGCTTTGCAATTGTGTTCATTCTTCTGTGAGCATTTGCAGTTTTGTGGAAGAACCCAATGTTTCTAGCTCCTTGCTTTAACCACGTAGCCCTGGACTTCTGTCTCCAAGCAATTTTCTCCCTTTTTGCTATGTTCTCAAATTCCATAGTTAAAGCTAGTCTAGTTGTTATTTCATAGATCTGTCCTCCTGAATCTGTTCTAATTCAGTTAATTGTCTCAAAACATTCTGCTTCTGAGCCCCTAGGTTCCAATGAATAGTCTTACTCCACTCCTTCAGTTTCCCTTTTAGTGCTTTGAGTTTTGCCACCAACACGAAATCTGGTTTCCTGGAGAATCTTAAAGACTCCCACCACTCTTTGACTTTCTCGTTGCAAGTGTATAAAATAATTTGCACTTCTTACTACCAATTGTACTGGAGTTTCTCTTTTCCTTTCTGTTTTCCAGTTTTTGGGGTAAAAGGATCCTTGCTTGAACAGCCCCTGCAACCTTCTCATGCAAAACTGAAAATCGAAATAAAGCAAGCCACAAGAAAATGAGGAAGGATGAAAGGAAGGCCTCAAAATTTTGCGACAGAGTCAAATACATCTAGGTGTCTAGCATCAAGCGAGCATCTATGTTCTTCACAGTTCACATGTAAAGCAATCTTTTATCCATCGTGGAGTCCGGGCTAGTTGCATGCACCTCGACTAATTTCATGTAGTACCTGCTATTTCCACTAGCTCAAAGTATTTAGGTAACTCTATCCACCAAGGTTTGGACCGATGGGAAGAAATCACCTAATATTTTTGCCTCTGTTGGTATATCCAGGATCTCATGGTGCTGGACCCACTACATTGATAACTAGACTATATCCTTGGGTGCATACCTAAAGCAATTCTTGAGGTTTATCATCATCCAGAGTTGATTGTAAAATTCAAAGAACAAGCTTTTCCAATCTATTTCATAACCTCAACTTGCATCTTTATTTGTTTCTTGATTAAAGCCACTTGAACTTGAAGCAACAAAATTTGGGTTGTCAATCTTCGAAAAGGCTAGGCTAAACCTCCTAAACATCTTTCTTGCTTTAAGAATGACTTGTCATTTTCCAGGAGATTCTAGTGCTGATGCTGCACAAGATAGCTTCAACAGGCTTGTCAACGCTAGATTTGTGGAACGCTGTCCTGCCCCTGACCCACTTCTTGAATCACCTGCTGAAGAAGAAACTGCTGCAAAGAAACGAGGTGCTAAATCTGCCAAGGTACTCTGATGTCAAGTTATAATATGATGACAACTTCTGTTCAATTTTCTTTCCCATTAAAAGGTTTTTCTTTAGAGTATACCAGTGACCTTGATGACTCCATGTGATGTTTGTTTTCTGCTGCATTCTTCATTTTACTCTAGAAATCTGTGTGATCTTGGCAAACCTTCTTTAGCTGAAGTACTATTTAATTTAGCATGTGCTTTAGTACTGTTAATCAATTACAACAAGTAAATGTGATGGAGATTTTCTCTGAGCAACAGAATACTGCTTTATTCTTCTATTAACCAGTAACAGCGAACTTCCATTTGTCGTTTGAAGACAGGATTACATGCATTTTTTTTGCTGATTGAAATCATAGAAATGACGGTGACCAAGAAAATAGGACAGGAGACAGAATAGACGATGTAAAACAAATACTCTGTTTTAACTTTTAATTATATGTCACTCGTTGTCTCTTTCCATTTCTGGTCATTCCATAATGTTTTGACTTAATTCTATTTCTATCCAACTATTTCAACTTCCAAGTAGTCAATCCATTAACTTCAGTTCTGAACTTTGATGTGATAGTTCCTCTGTCAAACTAATTTTCAACTACTTCTTTTTGGGTCAGAACTATTTTAATATTTCTTACGTTGCCACTAATATTATAATACATAAATAAAATAAAAATCTTAAACTTCATGCTCAGTCAAATACTGTCATGGAAATGGATGGAGTTGTAGCATAGGAATTAAAGGAATGTAGGTGATGTTCTTCAAATGAACCTGCTTCATTTGCTAACAAGAAGAATTGTGCTTCCTATAGGTTATTTGGGGTGAGGAAGGTGGATGAGAGCATAAGCACCATATTCTATAAAATATTCCTGATAAGTAATATAGTGCAGAAAAAGCTGCAGTTTTTAAGTTGATATTTCACTGTTCATGTTCTTGAGTTTATCATTTACCGATGAAAACAGATTCAAGCACAAACCATGGAACAACAAGCCTTAGCAGCAGCAGCTCCAATGGAATCCATGAGATTTTTAGTTGAAAACATCTGGAATGATTCTGTGGAAAAAGCTGACAAAAGGACTACTGATGTGAAATGTGGCATGAAGGTTGGTATGACCTTTTCATTGAAGATAACAATTTTGAAATTCGGCTGATCTATTATGTTCTGATTTTAGCGTAAGCAAGAGGATTTGGAGTCAAACACAAAAAATCCGGCTACAGGCGAAAAGGAAGTACTTTGGCGTGCCAACTTTGAAGAATTCATTCGCCGCTTGAGACACAAGGTTGGTCTCTCAACTTTTTTGTTGTTTGATGAAGTAAGTAATATTAATAAAGGCATCAAGAAGATGCAAAAATTACAAGATATGGCATTTTAGCTTACAAAAATTACTGGTAGGAAAATAAGTCGGGACTAATAAGCTTATCCTAAAGATGTGCTACATTAACAACAGGAACCAAATTGGACCAGCTAAACAAATTGGCAATATACCTGGTCTTTAAAAGACCTGAAGGAGTTAAGACTCCCTATGAAAACATTTCCTGTTCTTTCTAACCAGATATACCAAAATATACAAGTGGGTACCATGTTTCAGATCTTCTTGATGGCTTTGTCAACTCTCCATAGGCTCCTACTCACATAAACCTCCTTAACTGAGAGGGGTAGGGTTCATTTGAGACCAAAATCGCCAAAAAAAACATGTTCCAGATTTCTGAGGCTACCTTACAGTTAAGGAATAGGTGCCTGTTGGTTTCAGATCCATTTTGCACATATAGCATCTGCTTGGGAGCTGAAGACAAGCCTCATATAAAGTTGTCCAAGTGAATTGTATAACCTTAGGAGGCAGTCTGGACCTCCAGATGAGCTTCCGAGCTCCAGATGAGCTTCCAGGGTCAATTGTCTATCAAGGGGTTGCTAGAGTACAGCTGATGGTAACCTTTCTTTACTGTGTAGATTCCCCCACTTGAGCTTGTCAACTGCCTGGTGATTGATGCGACACTGCTGAGGTCTTGCAAAAAGGTCTAACAACTCATTCACTTCCCAATCATACATGTTACTTCTGAATGCCAGATCCCAGTTCTTCCCTTCTCTGTTAGCAGCAATTACAGAGTCGGGATCTTGAGATATGTGCACAAATTTGGGAAGTCATACTGAAGAGTGGTACTTCCAAGATATTTGTCCTTCCAGAATCATAAGAGTGAGCGATTGCCTACCTCAAAATGAGTGTTGAACAAAGGTGTCCCCACTTTTGTAATACCCTTTCAGAGACATACTCGATGAGGGGGACTAGAAGCCTTCGTGCACCATTGATTCAACCCTCCATGTTTTTCTATGACGACATCTTTCTTGACCGTGCATCCTCCAAGTTGAATTTCCAAAGCCACTTCATCATCATGCCTTTGTTATGAGCTGCAAGATCCTTGATTCCAAGACCTCCTTGATATTTTGGTTGAGTCACCTTCTTTCACTTGATGAGGTGAGATTTGTGGCCCTGATTGTTGCCTCCACTGAGGAAGTCTCTCATTAACTTGCTAAGTTATTTAGTAAAAATCAGAAACCTTTACCATTACAGTAGAAATGGTTTAGATAACTGTCTCGTCTGACTTTATTAGAATTTAAAATCTCCTGTGTATCTCAAGCAGTGGTGCTATGGAATCACAGCTACATAAAATTGTATGCATTGTAGGCTTGTGTTGCAAATGTGAAAGTACGTGTCAACAATGATGCTGCCATTGTTCTTGCTGCGACCCTGGAGTTGAGTAGACATTCTGAAACTAAATTGAGAATTGATAACTCAGGTCAGTGAGGATTTCATTTTATCGTCAATAAAGTTTAAACATGATTGTGACCTCTTCCTCGTACTGTTAATGGATAAATAGAAACTAAAATTTGCATTTGTCTTAAAAAAAGTGGATAACAATGCTCATGTCTCGACTAGGGGCAGGTTCATGGTAACATATAAATCATATGCATATGTTTGAGATGAGGTATAGCCAGCTTCATGACATAAATAGACTTGATATTTTAACATTTACAAAGTCCACTGATTTTTCTTCATAATAAATGGCCCACCAACTTTAATCTCCAGCCTTGCTTTTGAGGCTTTTAGCACCTTGAGTCTTTTGTGAAGGTACATTCATCTAGAATCATGCACAGTTGTATATGGATAAATTTCTAGAGTGAAGCCTGGGACTTATAGGCCTTCCTAGAGATATGCATAACGTCGGCATTCTAACCTCTTTACTTTACTGTAGTTGAGTTTTTTCAAGATAAGATCTCTGGTCGAGTAATTAACAAGTTGTTGCCTGTAGTAGATTTTCTTTTTTACATTTTTGTACTTGCTTTGGATATTGTGTCAAAAATTTCCATGTGTATTTCTGGGGAAAAGGAGTGATTTGTGTTTATGAATGTCAGATTCATGTTAAGTTATTTCATTGTAGTGTGCATTGTTTTTGAATTTCTAGTCTCTTTTCTCCCTTTTTCTTAATGCGTTATTATATTCTTTATTTGCAGTTCCCCAGTCCATAAATACTATTTATGATGAGGTGATAAAGAGGGAAGGTGGTCTTGGTATGGACCTGGAGCGTATCAGAGCTTCCCTTGATGATTTAGGATGTGAAGCCCCATTGATGGAAATAGATGAAACTTATAGTGTAGGTATGCATATCTATCAACACATGATTTTTCATTGTAATATAATCTTAGGAAAAGTTCAAATCCTCGTGGATCCAAGTTTTTGATTTTCCGCGACTTAACTGACAATTATGTGTGCACAGATTTGAAGAACATTATTGAACAGGCTCGCATTGAAGAGGTTGGTTACAAAATTATAAACAAGTGATGACCTTCTCAATGTTCTAGAATTGAATTACTTCATCTCTACATGCTATAACTTGCAGGTGGAATCCATTGTATTAAAAAGATATGGGAGGGAGGCCTACAGGATGTTCAGATTACTGTCGAAAGCTGATCGTCTTGTTGAAACGGATAAGGTATCACGGCTTTGTTGAATTATATGTTAACTAGGTAATTTGCCCGCGCTTTGCGCGGATAAATTAAAAGTTACATTGCATACATAAAAAATAGCAGAAAAATAGGTTCTTAAAAAGTATTAGCAATATTCCAACATGAATTTGATTATTTGTCATTATCACATAACTCAAGAACCTCTAATGAATGAATTATATACGAAATAATAAATCATTGAATCTTTAATCAACATTATAAAGAAAATAATGAAGAAAATAAGAATACATATGTACAAAGGCATTTACTAATATAAATAAATATTTAAGTTGCATAGATTATACAATTGTGATATATGTCTACGAAGAAAATTCCAAAAAACGTTAACATATTAAAAAAAAAAATACGCTTCAACATGAAAGCAATTATAACTTTTTAACTTGCATAATGAATTACTTCAATTGATAAGAGAGAAATTTCACATCTATGTAAAATAGACAACATGCAAGCTTATGCATAGTACTTTTAAGTTATAAAATTTAATATTGAATATGAAAACATAAAATTTTTGAACTGAGTACAAGAATTATTTTCTTTATAAACATAAATTCTTTGAACTGAGTACAAGAATTATTTTCTTAATAATGAATATACATACTATATGCGTATATTTTCAATATAACCAGAGACAATAACTTTGACATACTCAAAAATAACAATTAATATCATAAACATAAATTGATGAGTGTAAAAAATACACCAGAAAAAATGTAAAAATAGAATGAAATAGAAAGGAAAATTGAATAAACTGAATGCACAATGTCCTTAGAAAATTATTCCCCTCCAATACCATAGGTTTAAAGAATTACATCCTCTAGGATGAAAATCTTTTATCCGCTAACTTATTGATACAAAAACAATGGTGTCAGTAAGTCATTCAATAAGAGAATAGTATACAAATATTTAATTTTGCGAAAGTAGAAGAAGAACATTGGACTTTTTGTTATTTTAAAATGAGAGGAAGTCCATCTATTTGTAGAAAACAAAGGATAGTGTGAACAACTGTTTATTATGCCTTACCAGAAAGGTTACAACTATTTGAAAAAGTTGCAACCCTTCGTAAAAGTTCACAACTTTTAATACGATCGCAACTCTTCATTAAATTCAACTTTTTATAGAAGTTACAACTTTTCATAAAAGTCACAACTCTTCATTAAAGTCACAAATTTTCATAAAAGTCACAACTTTTGATAAAAGTTACAACTCTTTATTAATGTCACAACTTTTCATAAAAGTCACATCTTTTCATGAATGAGGAAGGATTATTTTGTACCTGACAGATTTTCTTTATCATGGGCTGTCTTCCCTCTTTCTTTATAGCCCATAAGAAATCTATTGTCAAATCCAGCTAATGTTGTGAGGGACGAAAAGTGTTTTGATGTAATCATTAAAGCATAGATAGCTCTGTTTTTTCTCTGAAACTGGTTTATATATTTGCTATTAACTTTAATTGATGACCGTCATGTCAGATATTCTCGTATTTTTTATTCAATATCTTCATGTATTATCAAAATGCCAAGCTCACTTCACCAAGCAATATGCATTGCTCGGTGAAGGAACTAGTGTATATCTCCTTGGTTCTATAAATTGTAATTTACTCTAGCAAATGTAAATCTTAAAGAAGGCCTTCAAAACATGTAGTCCCCAAATGTTGAGAAAGTGTTTCACAAAACTGAAGCTAAGAACAAAATAATATGATAGATAAAACATTAAGAAAATAGGTAAAAAATACAATAGATTAGAGGATATATCATTTGTTCCATACTTCCATTGATATTCTTTTCACATTGTAGAGGCTCCCGAGAAAGTACGCGTACATGAGAATAGTGTTGAAGTGCATTAGTGACTAGTGTGTGAGAGGGTTTTGTTTATCGGGTGTTACAATTTGTTGATAAATGAGATGATAGCAGTCTTACTATGCTGTAATTATTCAGATTTCAGATACCACATTTGTTGAAAAGAAAGACGCAGTCAAGATTCTATTTAAGCTGTGGAAAGATGACTACTTAGAGATGAAGGTAATATGCTTCCAGTCTTCTTTATTAGTAGTAGAATAATATGTCTTGATTCGATATTGAAGACCTTGATTAGAATAAAACATAACTCAAAACTATTCTGTGGATTTTCTTGCTCTTTTATGTCAATGTTATGGAAGCAGCAAAAATACACTTGGCTTTGCTTCTGTATCTGATGACTAAAGCTAATGAAGGAAGGGTAAGTTTGTTCGGATCCATGCTATAAACGATGTTCTATCACTTCCTAGATAGTAACATGACCACTTCTGGTCTATTCCATGGGGAATTACTGGACACCTGGGGCATACCCTGACATTCATAGGTTAGTCTGAAACAAATAGATCTTTGCGTTTAACAAAAATATCCTTTGGGAAGTTCCCATATACTGTGCACAACTTCGTTACAATTATCTTCTGCTTCGTAGTAGAGATGACGAGATCCATACTGAAAATTTGGGGACTCAAATCTTAGCTGAAGATTGGATGTGGACTTGGGACACCATGAACTCTCTAACCCAACAGAACTACCCGAGTACGCAAAGTGGGTGAATTGCTAAGCTTCTCAATAGGAAAATTTATTTGAACACATGATTCTGTTCAAAGGTAAAATCTCAAGAATAAGTGTAAGGATCTTTCTGATTCATCAGAAGTACAGAAGGAGAATGCGTGTTTCCTTTTATTATCGGGTAAAGTAACTTCTATTTAGAAACTTCAGAAAAGCACCAATACGTAGGATAGCAGTTACATAGGAACTCCTGTATATCCATGAAATCTAAAAACTGAACCAGGTCGTCTACTTACTGAAATTACAAATTGTGGTAGCATATATTTTTAACATTGGAATGTGGAGCCTATGATCTTCAAAGCATCTTTTGCTTATTTCATAGAGGAATAGTCGTCCATATCTTCTTTTTCCCTTCGCTTGCCTGTTGACTCTGCCACTTTCCAACAGACTTCTAATACTATCAGGCATTACCCATTTAACACCATAGGTATATAGGAAGAGACTCCATATCTGTCCAGTTTGTGGAGGAATAAACGGTGTAGAGATTCCTGAATTTCTTACAGAAAAAAACCCTGCTGTGTAAGGCTATCCTCTTCTTTTTAGCACATCCTGAGTAAGAAATCTGTTCAGGGCCGAATCCACCCAAAACCAGCAGCTTTTGTATGTGTTTTGATCTTCCAAAGCACCTTTCAAGGTCACGATACCTCCCACCAACTAGTTTGTTGTCAAAGAAGTTCATAGCAGCTTTTAACAGAATATCTCTAATATTTACTGGCCCTCCATATCTGAATCCACTTTGTTTTCATCCAAGGTTGTAGGTTCTAGAAGATTGAGTAACTGACAGGCATCTTGATTTCCCAATCATTGAAGTTTCTTCTGAAGTTTGGTTGCTATGCTGCTTCTGAATTACAATCTGCACTAGTACAGTGTTTTTTCCCCAGAAATACTATATAAATGGGGAGCATTGTCCATCGGTTTCTCTTCTCCAGCCTGATACATCTGTAGGAATCTAGTTTTGCTCCCGTCCGCCTATATATTTTGTTGTAAGATAGGCCATAAACTACTTATATATTTCCACAAACTAGCACTTGCATAGGCAACCATTAGACTAGGGAATGCTCGTGCTCTCCTGCTGGGTTTCTTTCTATGAGCAGATTCCTACTCTATTCAAAATAAAAAATGAATGGAATTCAAATTGGGCGACAAAAAGAAGCTGCAGAAAGCTACTAACTAGTCAAATCCTTTTTCAGCAGCAATTCTCTCACCATCTTTTGAAGTCTCTATCCACAGTGAAGCAGATAAGTAATGTGGACAATAAAGAATCTTCAGAGTGCAGATAAGTATCACAATAACTGTCACTGTAGGATACACTTAAGTGAGTGTGTTAGGTAGCATAAATGCCGACTTATGCAACTATGAATTTCTCCTTGTTGTCCTTTTCAACGGAGTGCTACATTATATAATTTGTTAATCTAAGAAGCTCTATGATCTAAACTGATGGTCATGCTTTTCCATCTAGATATAGAAGGTTGATGGTATATTAAACGCCCTGATAGGCTTGCGGGACAAAATAAAAAGTAAAATGATAAGCTCCGGATTGTGTTATTTTCCAACTGTGGTTGCATACATGCATGTACGTGCACATGCATACACATATTATACGTAAAGATTGCATTGAACAAAGTTTGTAGTACATACTAATGATGTTCCCATTCTCTGCAGAAAGTTATTGCACGTGCAGCAAAGCAATCAGAATTCATTCTGTGGAAAATTAATAAGCAGTCTCTTTGGGAACATATTCTAGATGAAATGTACCATGCTGCCCTAAATTTGAGATTGAGAATAACACATGAGAAAGAACAGGAAAAAGAGGTTTGTTTACAGATCTCTCTTATCAAGTTTTTACTTTGTATCTATTGCTTGTTTATTTTTGTGTTGCATTCATCTTCTATCATCATTAACTTTGCAAGTATGGGTGAGTAGATATATCTGTTAATTAACCAAATAATTAGTTATCTTTTGATTGCGGCAGCCGTATGTATTTGCATTCATCTTCATTTTAGGTCCGGCATCTTCTGATGAAAGATGATTGAGTGAGATCAAAGTTCTCCCTTTGTTCATCTAAGACAGACATATCAATTTGCTATGAATTGGTCAGCCTACAGAGTGGCACGAACCATAAAGGAGTTCAAAAGGAACAAAATAGTCTTTCTAGTTTTACTTTGAGACATGAACCACTTCTGTCAATTGTCAAGTTGCACTTGAGTGTGAATTAGTAATCTACTCTGTTATTAAACATAGTAATAGTTCTTTCACTTTTTACTGTTGCCAGCAGATTAAGGTTCTCAAACACTAAAGAAATCCATGAATGTGCATGCATCAAGAATGATATTCTGGAAAAGAACTTGTTATTGCTTGTTTCCCTTCAATCAGGATGGAACATTAACCAAGAAAGGGAATATGAAGCTATCTGTTTAATTTATGTTTGAGATCTGGTAGATGGGGCATATTTATTCCAGACCTGGGGAAATCATTAATCATCTATTCTGTCATGTAAACATGCATGTCGAGATAGAGTGGAAGTATCTCTAGAGAAATCTTAATTAGAATTACAGCCAAATACACTATTTGACTGTTGGTTTTTTAAAGGATGGTGGAAATAGTATTAATTGAAAATGTCTCTCAATAGTTTTATTAAGCATAGGAGAGTTTTATATAGTCAACTTCAACACATAATTTGCAGAAGATCTACATGATGAAAATTCAAAAAGCTGAAATACAACAAACTAATACAACCTAATAGAAATTTTTAGATAACTAAGCAATTTATTATGCAAAAAAAATTACTGCAGTAACTGAAAGCAAATTTCAAGACTTCTCCCTTGCTTCAGTTGTTACAATCTAAAAAAACTGCTCGTCAATTTTTGCCTTTGCAGTTGGTGCTAAATTCTTTTAAGTGCTTTTGAACTTGCACACTTCTATGACTTTTTCATGTTCTTCTTGAACTCTATTTCCATGCCTTTTTATCACATACAAGTATTTTTCAGTAACAATGTTGTTTTGTGATTGGATGTAATTGTATAACTTTTCTTTTCAAATAGAAGAGAATTAAGCATGCATTTTGTTAAGCTGGTTTTTAATTAATCTTCACTGACCAACTACAATGATTTTCATCTATGAGTATTTGTGGGTCTTTCGAAGAGATATGTATGCTTGTCATGATGATTAAAAATATTTTATGGATAAAATATTGTATTAGGTTAAAATAGGTATTGGTTGAAAGTAGCTCTGCGTTAAAAGAATATAGTTAAAATTCTATAAATTGGTATTGCCCAAGCGTTAAAAATAGGCAAGAGTTGACACAATGCTCATGCGTTTAAAAAATCATTAGTTGCTAAGGGGTTGAAATTAGATTTGGGTTAAAAATGGTGAAAAATCATTTTTCTTTGATGAACTCACTGATCCATTAAAATCAATGGTCTTTGGATACCGCTGTCAGTTCTTTTAAGTAGATTGAAAATACCTCTTAAAATTTTTGTCAAACATGGGCTTTAAATAGTGAACTTGGAAACATAATCTCCATCAAAGTTAAATTCATCCCAAAAATAAGCGACTTATTGTGCTAAAAAATTATGCAGCAACGAAAAGCAAATTTTGGCAGATAGGTTGTAGAAAGTTGAGGTAATGCCTTAACTGGGAGAGATCAGGTCATTAGTTGAGGTAACACCTTTGCGCATGTGCAGTTACTGTTTTCCCTCAAGTGGAAGGAATGATCTCTTGGGCTGTATAACTGTGCAAGATGTAACTCTTTCTACACCATAAATCTAAAATATGTGTTGGTTTTGTTTAACAAAATGTTAGAATGTTGTGTGGATTCAATTTTTTTAAATGTAATAGTGTTCTAACACTGAGGGGGAGAACAAGACTTCACATTGGCTTGGTTACTTGTTCAAGTCAAGTTGCATAACATTTTTCTTTTATTTGTTTGTTACTATATCTTGCCATTAACTTCATTGTCATGCCCAGCACTTGGCTTGCTACACCTGTTGCAAGGTTTTCTCCCCTTCATTCTTTTTCTTGTCGGAAGAAGATACTCGCAAATATATATATATATATATATATATATATATATATATATATATATATATTATATATATATATATATATATATATAATATATATATTCTCAAAGGAATGACAGCTGAAATCAGCCTTGTTGCATGATCTGGCAATCTATTGTATTTATGTTGTGCATTTACCTTCCCTTTCGTTGTATCATGATATGATGGTATGAGATTGAAGTTAAAAGAAGTGAAGATTCAATTGTTGTTATTTACCTTTCCTCTTCATTGAGTATTAGTGGACTTCACGACATATACTGATGTGTTGAGTTTTGGGTTTTATTTTTGCCAGATTCTTCAGATGCCCAAAGATAAGCTGGTAGGAGAATTGGGCAACAAATACATGCGCCTAAGAAAAGTTTGCATTGTTCTGGAATCTTCCCTAATGAATCTTGATGATTCTCTCATGCTCTTCCATGACTTCTAAAATGATTTAATTTTACATTCCCCACCTTTGCTTCACTGACCTTACTTACCTCTTTTTTATTATTAGAGAATTTTGGATGGATCTTGCATTCAGCATCTCATCAACAAGTATTTTAATGTGTGCACTATTTTATTTCTTGAATTATGGGAGGCTTATCAACAAGTCTTTGTACTGTCTAGTTAGTTGAGTTCCTGCCTATTCTTTGGTTATGGCAGTTAGCATATGTATGGCCAATCCTTCTACGAAGATATAGATGAATAAGTTTCTACGCCCAAGAATATTTCTGTTTCATCAGATTTATGTTGCCTAACCCATTTATTATGATTTTGACAACAATCTTATTAAACAATGACTGACCTTTTACCAACACAAACATGAGCAAGGGAAAATTAGCAATCAAGTCATAATATGTAACATAATTAGTTCAAACAACAACACTTCAGAATATTTATTTAAAATATCAGAATGATAATATTTTAGAAAATAATTTATATCAAATTTTATTTCTATTTTTCTTTTATTCATCAAAACACTCCTACATTAGACTAAATAAAATCAATAAACTTTTAAAAAGAAAAAATAATTAAATCACTACTCATTAATCTTCATTCTCCATATTTCACTTTCGCTTCCTCCACCTTTCATGTTTTCTAACTTCTCCTTTTACAAGGTTCTTTCAAATTGTTGGACGAAATCTGTACTTTAATTCAAGAGATCTTTTTATTGGTGAAGGTAATTTCTTAATTTTACTATGATTTATTTTTATTTTCTTTTTAAAATCGTCGATTATGATGTAGATTTGGTTGTGAAGAGGGAAAAATTAAATTTCAACATGATCTTACCCACCCCGATTAATGAAATCAACAGTTCAAAAATGAAAATAAAAATTATGGGTGCCGAAGAAGTTGATGAAGTTGTTGAAGATCAAAGTGAAGTTGTTCTAATTGTCAGAGTTTAGTGTGTAAGGTGTCTAATTTTCTGGTTCGATTGAATAGGGAATTGATCGTTGTTCATCCCAGAACGGTCACGATGAACAACTTTATGGCATGTTGCATTTTGTATTTAAATTATCATATTTTGTATTCTTTATTGTTTTATGGTCTATTGCATTTTGTATTTATTACAAATTCATGTGGTATCTTGCTAAAATTTCAATTTTTAAAGTATAACTTGTTTCTATTTTTTGTTGGTGGTATTCATTTCAAATTATTTATATGTTTAATTTTGTATTATATTATAGCATAATAGATAAATAGTTTTACAGAAATTTATGTATTATTCTAAATTAGGATTCATACAATTTTATATTTTTTAAAATTTTATATTCATTCTAATTATATGCCAAAAAATTGTATTTTTTTGTGCTCGCTGTGTATTTCAATATCATTTTGTATTTGAATCTCACTTTTTATTTCATTTTCACTTTCAATGCCAACAAATTTTCTATTTGTTTGTGCTCACTTTGTATTTCAATATCATGTTGTATTTCAATCTCATTTTGTATGTCATCTCATTTTCTATGCCAACAAATTTTGTACTTCATTCTCACTTTGTATTTCAATATCATTTTGTATTTCATTTTCACTTTCCATGCTAACAAGTTTTGGTATTTCTCTATTTATTTTTATATCAATTTTAAATGTATGCCTACAAGTTTTAGGATTTTTGTGCTCATTTTGTATTTAATTTCACTTTGTTTGCCAACAAATTTTGTATTTCTTTTTAATTTTTTCATTCTAAAATCTTCTTCACTGCCTGCTAAAATTTTAAATCAATCAACTTCAATTCTACATAGATTCAGTATTTTCAATGAAGTTAACAATAATATTGTAAATTTGAGGAATAAGGGAGAAAAAAGTAGAGTCGATTATGAAACCATACATGTATAATAGGAAAGAAAATTTGCAAATTTTAATCCCAAAAATAAAAGATGAAAAGTCTTAAGAGCAATGAAAAAAAAAATTATGCCTACTTAAAGTTATACTAAAATTATTATTAGTAATTATGGTAACATAACTTTGTTGGTTTAAATTCAAAAAATAAATTATTTGAGATATTATTTTTCTTGATTTTCTTCATTCTGTTATTAATTAATTGTAGTTTATCAAATTAAAATCTTTTTTATTTTTTTGTTGCATTATTTTCTATGTTCTGTTATTAATTATTTGTATTATTTTCAAAATAATAATAAATACATAACTAATTCTTTAACAAACTAAAATAATGACCATTTTAATAAATAATGAAATTGTTGCTAAGGAGTCTCACTAAAAAATTATGATTTGTATTCTTTCTAACTAAATTAATACAAAAATCAGTCTTATAGCAAAATCAAAATATTGTCATTTTAAACAAATATTAAAAATGTTGACAAGAGATCCTTTTAAATACTAAAATATTATTGTTTTGAAAATTTTTCCTTAATTATAATTCTAAAATTAGTTTAATTATGGAAAATTATGTGAAATAACAAATTATTAATTCAAATTAAATGTTATAGTCATAGTTTCTTTTATTTGTAATTCACAAAAAACATTTCATGTTTTTTGTCATCTCATTTGTATACAGCAATACACAAATGCATGACCATTTGTATATTGAAATATACATACAGATCGAAAAATACTAATGTAGGAGCCATTTGTATACCGAGTTATACAAATGCAGGACTCATTTTTATAACGATATATACAAATAAACCCAAATACATATTTTTTTTATGTATATGCATATCGAAATATAAAGATTAATAGTCATAGCAAACATAAAATTTGCTATTGAGCATAATTATACAAACTAGAGTTATAACATACAAATATGATTTTCATATTTGCTAAACGTAAAATTTACTTTGCTTTGATCAAATATCTTTAGTCAAAATTTTTACTTGTTTTTAATTAATTTAAGATAGTTTCTTGATTCAAATAAATTCTTTACTTAATCTATTTTTGTTGAAGTCTTAATTATATTAAATTATTTGAAGTAGTTAAGTTTTATTTTCCTTAAAAACTAAAAAAATGTTCTTTACTTAATTATTTCCTCATAATCAAATATTTTAATTTAAATCGTCGGTGTTAGCGGCTATTTTAAATGTTAATACTTTCTTAGTTTTTAAAGTATAAATAAGAACTTCTTACTATATTTCTCTAATTCTTAAAAGTTTGATTTGCTAATAATTAAGTTTTCTTAATTTTTTAAAAAATTAAATGACGGCTCTTTTTAACTATTTTCTTAAATTATTTTATACTTAAAAATATTTCAATAATGATTTTTCTAAATAATAGTAAACTTACGGCATTACAAACAATTTATCACAACGGACAAGAAGTAATCGTTTTCGTTTTAGTCTATGACTAGAAACTTAGAATATTAAATGAAGTACAAAAAAAATAACTATTATTCGGAAACTAACCTCCTAAAATTGTTAGGCTCTGACTTTTCATCATCAAGAGAACGCACCACTATGCACAGTATCCTTCTGTTAAACAGATATAATATAGTAACATATAGTTGTAGGAAATGAAAAAGTGACATGATGGCGAAGCCAGAATTTCAATTAAGGCTTATCAAAATATAAAGAACATAAATTGTATAGAAGTCGAGGAGTGTCAATATATAATTTATATACATAAAAAAATATATATTTATCTAGCTATGCAGTATAATTTTTTGTATGTCGATCGATCGACACCTCTCAAGTGGCTCCGCTAACAGACATGATTTAAATGACTTCTAAATAAAAGATTTAAAATTACAAAATAGATTTGAATACTCACAAAAGAGGCCATGTAGCTGAGATAGTCTACTGGTCTAGATCCATTGATACACTACAAGCAAAGTATAAATTAATTTGAGGAAACATCTTTGTAACATTATTTGAAAAACTGTTCACCAAGAGAGATCAATTAGGTACTTAATAACTTGAATTAAATATTCACTTGTTGAGATTCAAAACATTAACCTTGAAGAAATTAGATAACATGGATTTATTCCTGATGTCATTGGCTTGGTAGAAGATGAAATAATATGTAAATAAATAAGTTGAGAGAATTAGTGTTTAATTGTGATCATAATGAAATGTCATGAAAGCTAAGTAAGTTTAGTTTTTGACTTATTGCAAAGAAGACAAATATGCATTTAAATGTGACTTAATCGTCTCAACTTTGATGATGTTAAGTAACACTATAATTACATGATTTTCTTTGTTTCTTTGTCCGATGAACTTCTAATATATTTTACTTGCTTTACTTCATAATGAACATCAGATAATTCATTTTGATTTTAAGAAATCAATTTCTTGTCAAAATTTTGATTTAACATTTTTTTTGTATGAATAGATTGCGTAGTCACGAAATAAATAGTAAATTTATTTACTTTTATTATATATGTGATTTTAAAATAAAATTTTTAATTGACAAAAGATGCACGTGTAATACACATAAGATGTACATGTGACGCACAATACTAGTTTTGTTTAATATGTTTGCACTCTTTATTAAAGTTTGACTTTATAAATTATCAATTAATTTCATTCAACATAATGTGATATTTTTTAAAAAATAGAATACTACATAATTAACAAAAAGATGCACATATAATGCACAGAAAGCGCACAAAATGCACATGACTCGATTGTAATGAAGAAAGAGGAAAAATGCATTATACATATCAATTCTTTATTGGTTCATGTATATATACAATGCAAATTGGCTACTATTTTCATGCCTATTGTTAATTATTATTAATATTATTATTCAAGAAAGAGATATTTTATCACTAAGTATGTGTGTACGTGTGTATTACTTTAAAGGGCATAAATAACTTTCATTTCACCGTATATCAGCTTCCTTTTGACTTGAATACATTGATGTGGTTTACCATAAAATACATAAATTTATTGATTCCCTAATTGCATTTCTTGCATTATAATTTAGGTTGACACATATTATATTTTTGTTTCTCTTATTAAACAAATATTGCTCTTAGAGATAAAATTATTGTATATGATTTGGCTCAACAGAGAATTGGTTGGGCAGATCATGATTGTAGGTAAAAATAATTTAAGATTAATTTTTTGACATTATTAACTTATCAAGAAAAATCTCTTATATTATTGATTATTTACAATTTTTTTTTAATTATATACATGTTCATCAATTACCAGTGAATGCGTCCATAGCTTCAGGCATAAAGAAGTCATAAGTGCTAGAGCAGTACTCTTTCATATGCTCTGCATTCACTTATTTTGGTGGTAATGTTTGGTTCTCAGTTGTTTTATATTATGAGTTATAATTATGTCTACACTTGTATTATATTGTATGTAAATTATTCAGTATCTAATAATTATTGATTTATCAAAAAAAGTTTTACCTTTGAAATCGTTCAACTAAGGATCGTTAATTAGTCTTGTATATCATGAGTATTTCTTCTCGGAATCTATTTTTATGATAATCGAGAGCACATTGAGATTGGTTTTAATTCTTTGAGTTGGTAAAATAGGTATATTGAGCTCACCTTTGCATAAATACCCAATATTAAATAGCTTTCCAACGAAAGAATATACGTCTTTTTAAATTATCCCAACCCCAGCACCTAAAAAATATGTCTATCTTGAATAATAATTAAATATTTTAAGGATTACGCTCATTTGTTGTTATAAAAATTATCCCAACCCCAGCACCTAAAAAATTAAATTTACTTTTTTCACTTGCTTTTTTAAAAGAAATTAAATTTATTGTTTACTACTTTGTTCACCCCTAAAATTACTATCCCAGCTCCTTCCAAAAAACAAAAACTGATTTTTTTCCAAATATTCTCTTATCCCATCCTAACCTCCTATAACTTAAAAAATATTAATCTCACTTTTATTTCTTTTTATTAATGAGTTTCTTTTACCCATTTAAGTACCCACTTTTAAGAGAAAAATTTTCAAAATAGTAATATTATAGTTTTTAGCGTGACTCTTAGCAACAGTTTTATTATTTATTAAAGATGTCATTATTTTAGTTTGTTAAGTGATTAGTTTTTTTTTTGTTATTATTTTGAAAAGAATACAAATAATTAATAACAGAACAGAGAAAATCATGAAACAAAAAAGTTAACAAAATTTAAAAAAATGCGATTTGATAAAATACAATTAATTAATAAAAATGGAGAAAATCAAGGAAAATAATATTTCAAATAAGACAATTTTTGAATTAAACCAACAAAGTTAAGTTACCATAATTACTAATCATAATTTAAGTATAACTTTAAGTATGCATAATTTTTTTTCCATTACTTTTAAGCCTTTTTCATCTTTTATTTTTGGGATTAAAAATTGCAAAATTTCATTCCTATTATACGTGTTTGGTTTCATAATGGACATGACCTTTTTATTCCTTATTCCTCTAATTTACAATATTAATTTTTAACTTTTCATTGAAAATATTGAATCTATGTAGAATTGAAGTTGATTGATTTAAGATTTTCACGGGCAATGAAAAAGATTTTAGAATGAAAAAATAAAAAAAAAATACAAAATTTGTTGGCAAACAAAGTGAGATTGAAATACAAAGTCAGCAGAAAAAATCTAAAACTTGTTGTCATACAATTTAAGATTGATATAAAATAAATAAAGAAATACCAAAACTTATTTGCATAGAAAGTGAAAGTGAAATACAAAGTGAGCACAAAAGAAATACAGAACTTGTTGTCATAGAAAGTGAGAATGAAATACAAAATGATATTGAAATACAAAATGAAATGAAAACACAAAGTGAGCACAAAAAAGTAGAAAACTTCTTAGCATAGAAAGTGAGAATGAAATATAAAGTGAGATTAAAATATAAAATGATATTGAAGTACAAAGTGAGCACAAAAAATACAAATTCTTTTGACATATAGTTAGAATGAATACAAAATAAAAAATATAAAATTGTATGAAGCCTAATTTAGAATAGTATACAAAATTTTGTAAAACTGTTTATTTACTATCCTATAATATAATACAAAATTAAACATATAAATAATTTGAAATAAATACCACCTGAAAAATAGATTCAAGTTATACTTAAAAAAACTCAAATTTTAGCAAGATAACACATGAGTTTTATAATGAATACAAAATGCAATAGACTATAAAAAAATAAAGAATACAATATGATAATTAAAATACAAAATGCAGCATGCCATAAATTTATTCTTCATCACTTTGATCTTCAACAATTTCATCAACATCTTCGGCACCCATAATTTATTTATTTTTGAATTGTTGATTTCATTAGTTGGATGGGTCAGATCATGTTGAAATTCAAATTTTCCCACCTCACAACCGGATCTACACCATAATTGACGATTTAAAAGAAAATAAAAATAAATCTTAGTAAATAAACGAAATTATTTTTGCCAATAAAAAAATCTCTTGAATTAAACTAGAGATTTTGTTGAACAATTTGGAAGAACCTTAAAGAAAGAGGAGTCAGAAAACATGAAAAGTGGGGGGAAGAGAATGTGAAATATGAAGAAAGAAGGTTAATGGGTAGTAATTTAATTATTTTATACTTAAAAACATTTCAATAATGATTTTTCTAAATAATAGTAAACTTACGGCATTACAAACAATTTATCACAACGGACAAGAAGTATTCGTTTTCGTTTTAGTCTGTGACTAGAAACTTAGAATATTAAATGAAGTACAAAAAAATAACTATTATTCGGAAACTAACCTCCTAAAATTGTTAGGCTCTGACTTTTCATCATCAAGAGAACGTACCACTATGCACAGTATTCTTCTGTTAAACAGATATAATATAGTAACATATAGTTGTAGGATATGAAAAAGTGACATGATGGCGAAGCCAGAATTTCAATTAAGGCTTATCAAAATATAAAGAACTTAAATTGTATAGAAGTCGAGGAGTGTCAATTTATAATTTATATAGATAAAAAATATATATATATTTATCTAGCAATGCAGTATAATTTTTTGTATGTCGATCGATCGACACCTCTCAATTGGCTCCGCTAACAGACATGATTTAAATGACTTCTAAATAAAAGATTTAAAAATACAAAATAGATTTGAATACTCACAAAAGAGGCCATGTAGCTGAGATAGTCTACTGGTCTAGATCCATTGATACACTACAAGTAATGTATAGAATAATTTGAGGAAACATCTTTGTAACATTATTTGAAAAACTGTTCACCAAGAGAGATCAATTAGGTACTTAATAACTTGAATTAAATATTCACTTGTTGAGATTCAAAACATTAACCTTGAAGAAATTAGATAACATGGATTTATTCCTAATGTCATTGGCTTGGTAGAAGATGAAATAGCAACAGTTATCTGTAAATAAATAAGTTGAGAGAATTAGTATTTAATTGTGATCATAATGAAATGTCATGAAAGCTAAGTAAGTTTAGTTTTTGACTTATTGCAAAGAAGACAAATATGCATTTAAATGTGACTTAATCGTCTCAACTTTGATGATGTTAAGTAATACTATAATTACATGATTTTCTTTGTTTCTTTGTCCGATGAACTTCTAATATATTTTACTTACTTTACTTCATAATGAACATCAGATAATTCATTTTGATTTCAAGAAATCAATTTCTTTTAAAAAATTTTGATCTAACATTTTTTTGTATGAATAGATTGCTTAGTCACGGAATAATTAGTAAATTTATTTACTTTTATTATATATGTGATTTTAAAATAAAATTTTTAATTGACAAAAGATGCACGTGTAATACACATAAGATGTACATGTGACGCACAATACTAGTTTTGTTTAATATGTTTGAACTCTTTACTAAAGTTTGGCTTTATAAATTATCCATTAATTTCATTCAATATAATGTGATATTTTTAAAAAAATAGAATACTACATAATTAACAAAAAGATGCACATATAATGCACAGAAAGCGCACAAAATGCACATGACTCGATTGTAATGAAGAAAGAGGAAAAATGCATTATACATATCAATTCTTTATTGGTTCATGTATATATACAATACAAATGGGCTATTATTTTCATGCATATTGTTAATTATTATTAATATTATTGTTCAAGAAAGAGATATTTTATCATTAAGTATGTGTGTACGTGTGTATTACTTTATAGGGCATAAATAACTTTCATTTCACCGTATATCAGCTTCCTTTTGACTTGAATACATTGATGTGGTTTACCATATAAATACATAACTTTGTTGATTCCCTAATTGCATTTCTTGCATTATAATGTAAGTTGACACATATTATATTTTTGTTTCTCTTATTACACAGGTATTGCTCGTAGAGATAAAATTATTGTATATGATTTGGCTCAACAGAGAATTGGTTGGGCAGATCAAGATTGTAAGTAAAAATAATTTAAGATTAATTTTTTGACATTATTAACTTATCAAGAAAAATCTCTTATATTATTGATTATTTACAATTTTTTTTAATTATATACATGTTCATCAATTACCAGTGAATGAGTCCATAGCTTCAGGCACAAATCAAGTCATAAGTGCTAGAGCAGTACTCTTTCATATGCTCTGCATTTACTTATTTCGGTGGTAATGTTTGGTTCGCAGTTGTTTTATATTATAAGTTATAATTATGTCTACACCTGTATTATATTGTATGTAAATTATTCGGTATATAATAATTGTTGATTTATCAAAAAAAGTTTTACCTTTGAAAGCGTTCAACTAAGGATCGTTAATTAGTCTTGTATATCATGAGTATTTCTTCTCGGACTCTATTTTTATGATAATCGAGAGCACATTGAGATTGGTTTTAATTCTTTGAGTCGGTAAAATAGGTATATTGAGATCACCTTTGCATAAAAATCCAATATTAAATAGCTTTCCAACGAAAGAATATACGACTTTTTAAATTATCCCAACCCCAGCACCTAAAAAATATGTCTATCTTGAATAATAATTAAATGTTTTAAGGATTACGATCATTTGTTGTAATAAGGATTATCCCAACCGCAGCACCTAAAAAATTAAATTTACTTTTTTCACTTGCTTTTTAAAAAGAAATTAAATTGACAAAATATGCACGTGTAATACACATAAGATGTACATGTGACGCACAATACTAGTTTTGTTTAATATGTTTGCACTCTTTACTAAAGTTTGACTTTATAAATTATCAATTATTTTCATTCAACATAATTTGATATTTTTTAAAAAATAGAATACTACATAATTAACAAAAAGATGCACATATAATGCACAGAAAGCGCACAAAATGCACATGACTCGATTGTAATGAAGAAAAATGCTTCCTTTTGACTTGAATACATTGATGTAGTTTACCATATAAATACATAACTTTGTTGATTCCCTAATTGCATTTCTTGCATTATAATTTAGGTTGACACATATTATATTTTTGTTTCTCTTATTACACAGATATTGCTCTTAGAGATAAAATTATTGTATATGATTTGGCTCAACAGAGAATTGGTTGGGCAGATCATGATTGTAAGTTAAAATAATTTAAGATTAATTTTTTGACATTATTAACTTATCAAGAAAAATCTCTTATATTATTGATTATTTACAATTTTTTTAATTATATACATGTTCATCAATTACCAGTGAATGCGTCCATAGCTTCAGGCACAAATCAAGTCATAAGTGCTAGAGCAGTACTCTTTCATATGCTCTGCATTTACATATTTTGGTGGTAATGTTTGGTTCGCAGTTGTTTTATATTATGAGTTATAATTATGTCTACACTTGTATTATATTGTATGTAAATTATTCAGTATCTAATAATTATTGATTCATCAAAAAAAAGTTTTACCTTTGAAAGCGTTCAACTAAGGATCGTTAATTAGTCTTGTATATAATGAGTATTTCTTCTCGGACTTTATTTTTCTGATAATCGAGAGCACATTGAGATTGGTTTTAATTCTTTGAGTCGGTAAAATAGGTATATTGAGCTCACCTTTGCATAAATATCCAATATTAAATAGCTTTCCAACGAAAGAATATACGTCTTTTTAAATTATCCCAACCCCGCACCTAAAAAATATGTCTATCTTGAATAATAACTAAATGTTTTAAGGATTACGCTCATTTGTTGTTATAAGGATTATCCCAACCCCAGCACCTAAAAAATTAAATTTACTTTTTTCACTTGCTTTTTTAAAAGAAATTAAATTTATTGTTTACTACTTTGTTCACCCCCACCATTACTATCCCAGCCCCTTCCAAAAAACAAAAAACTGATTTTTTTATAAAGATTCTCTTATCTCATCAGTTCCTAACCTAACCTCCTATAACTTTAAAAATATTAATCTCACTTTTATTTCTATTTATTAATGGGTTTCTTTTACCCATTTAAGTACCCACTTTTAAGAGAAAATTTTCAAAATAGTTATATTTTAGTTTTTTGTGTGACTCTTAGCAACAATTTCATTATTTATTAAAGATGTCATTATTTTAGTTTGTTAAGTGATTAGTTTTTTTTTTGTTATTATTTTGAAAAGAATACAAATAATTATTAACAGAACAGAGAAAATCATGAAACAAAAAAGTTTACAAAATTTAAAAAAATACGATTTGATAAAATACAATTAATTAATAAAAATGAAGAAAATCAAGGAAAATAATATTTCAAATAAGACAATTTTTGAATTAAACCAACAAAGTTAAGTTACCATAATTACTTATCATAATTTTAGTATAACTTTAAGTATGCATAATTTTTTTTCCATTACTTTTAAGCCTTTTCATCTTTTATTTTTGAGATTAAAATTTGCAAAATATCATTGTTATTATACGTGTTTGGTTTCATAATGGATATGACCTTTTTATTCCTTATTCCTCTAATTTACAATATTAATTTTTAACTTTTCATTGAAAATATTGAATCTATGTAGAATTGAAGTTGATTGATTTAAGATTTTCACGGGCAATGAAAAGATTTTAGAATGAAAAAATAAAAAAGAAATACAAAATTTGTTGGCAAACAAAGTGAGATTGAAATACAAAGTCAGCAGAAAAAATCTAAAACTTGTTGTCATACATTTAAGATTGATATAAAATAAATAAAGAAATACCAAAACTTATTTGCTAGAAAGTAAAAGTGAAATACAAAAGTGAGCACAAAAGAAATACAGAACTTGTTGTCATAGAAAGTGAGAATGAAATACAAAATGATATTGAAATACAAAATGATATGAAAACACAAAGAGAGCACAAAAAAGTAGAAAACTTCTTAGCATAGAAAGTGAGAATGAAATATAAAGTGAGATTAAAATATAAAATGATATTGAAGTACAAAGTGAGCACAAAAAATACAAATTCTTTTGACATATAGTTAGAATGAATACAAAATAAAAAATATAAAATTGTATGAAGCCTAATTTAGAATAGTATACAAAATTTTGTAAAACTGTTTATTTACTATCCTATAATATAATACAAAATTAAACATTTAAATAATTTGAAATGAATACCACCTGAAAAATAGATGCAAGTTATACTTAAAAAAACTCAAATTTTAGCAAGATAACACATGAGTTTTATAATGAATACAAAATGCAATAGACTATAAAAAGATAAAGATACTGTTGGGCTTTGTGGAGGCTTGTGAGCAGGCCCGACCCATTACTGAAACCCTAGGTTAACCATTTGGTTTTCCTATAAATATGATCCTTGTATTTGTAATTCTTGGAGGAGCACAAGTGAAATAAAATCCTCCTGTTACAGTCGTGGAGTAGGGAAACCGAACCACGTTAAATTCTTGTGTGTCCCGTTTGCGTTCCGTTTCTCTTTTTTTTCTCTAGATTATTTGTGTTTGTTGTGTGTTTAATTCCCAACAATTGGTATCAGAGCGAGGTTTCAACAACATCAGAATACAAACCGTGAGAAATTGTCACCTAGGGTTCTTGTGTGAAGAATCGTGCAGGGAGGAGAGCCGCCAGCTACCGTGTGGGTAACCTCAAGCGGAAATGGCTAGGAGAACCAGCAGGTACGAACAGCCGTCGTCAGTGTCTGTCCGTCACGCTGCTCCGTTGGCCGCCGCCATTGTCAAACGCCGTTAAGGGAATTACCGAAGGTGCGGTTTTTTTTTTTTTTGGTGCAATATTTCGACGAATTACCAAGATCTGAAATTAGTTGTACCGAGTATCTCATTTAGTCCTTTGAGATGGCGGAAGATGGGAAGTTCAATTGAGAAGTTCGATGGTACAGATTTCATTGGTGGAAGATGCAGATTGAAGATTTGCCGTTCGTAAAGATTTGGACGTAGTGTTGGGAGACAAACATGGAAAATTGTCTGATGCAGAGAGGGCAGAGTTGGATCGGAAAGGTACGGCAGTTATTCGACTCTCGTTGACCAAGATTGTTGCGGTCATCATTCTTAAGGAGAAGACAAATAAAGGCATCTTGGAAGTCTTGTCTAACATGTACGAAGCCATCTGCAGAAACAAAATTTTTCTCGATTAGAGAGTTGGTGAACACAAAGATGAAGGAAGGCGATTCGATTCACGAGCACATCAACTCATTGAATTCGATCTTAGCGGACTTTTGTCGGTTGGCATTAAGTTCGATGATGAAGTTCAAGCTTTACTATCATATCATCATTGCCTGACAGGTTGGTCCTGAACGATTACAGCAGATTGGCGATTGATGGGACCTAATGGATTCACCTTTGAGAAGATTCGTGATCTCGTTCTTGGCGAGGATGTCGGAAGAAGGAGTTCGGAGAATCATCGTGATATGCTAAACGTCGTCGAGGCGAGAAAATAATGCAGGTAGTGGGAGCGAGGCAGAAGAAGGAATCGATCGAAGGCTCGGGATGGCTCGGGTGTAACATGTTGAACCGCAAGGAGGTGGGTCATTTCAGGAATCAATGCCAGAAAGACAAACAAGTCAACATTGCAGAAGACAGCGTCAACGAGGATTTGTTTATCTGTTGCGCGGAGAGCAATGTGGATTCCTGGGTCATGGATTCTGGTGCTTCTTTTCACGCTACCCACAGCAGTGAAGCATTGCAGAATCTGGTTATTGGAGACTTTGGAAAGGTAAGACTTGCACACGATAGAGCTCTTGATGTTACGGGCATGGGTGACATGGTGCTGAAGACGCCAGTCGGTTTCTGGACCTTGAAGGATGTCAGAGTTGTTCCAAGCTTGACGAAAAGTTTGATTTCTGTTAGGCAGTTGGATGAACAGGGACATCATGTGAAGTTCGGAAATGGGCAGTGGAAGGTCGTGAGGGGCAATCTTGTCATGGCTCGTGGAACAAAAAGAGGATCGTTGTATATTGTCGGATTACCGTCTGAGGGAGTGACCGTCCCAGTTCAGAAGAAAAACAAAGTCCGGTTCACAGAATCTCGTGGGCAGAAGAAGGTTGTCTTTGCAAGAAAGAAACCCAGAGCCACAGGTCAGATTCAGGATGAACGAGCAAGGAAAGGTTCAGGAAGACCAGTCAGAGGCGTTTGTGGCAGTGGGAGCACCGGCCGTGCTTGACCAAGGCTCCTGAAGACGATGGGTCAAGAGAACCAAGATTCCAATTGTTGATACGTCTCCGTAAAATTTCTTGCCGAGTATGGAGAGTGTTTGTTCTCGTGAGTTCTAGGATCCGGCGATTCGTGTCTCAAGTGGGAGCCGTAGGGACCGAGGCGAGTCAAGGGCGATTTCACCGTGGCCCGATGTGTTGAAGCCGGGGAGCTTCAACGGGCCTTCAGTTGGTGATGAGAAGGCTGTAGCGAGAGAGAGTTGAAAAAGATTACTAGACATACAAGTGTTCTAAGTGGATGACAGTTGAAATTCTTCAAGCCTCCAAGTGGGAGATTGTTGGGCTTTGTGGAGGCTTGTGGCGGGTGACCCATTATCAAAACCCTAGGTTAACCATTTGGTTTTCCTATAAATATGATCCTTGTATTTGTAATTCTTGGAGGAGCACAAGTGAAATAAAATCCTCTGTTCTGATCGTGGAGTAGGGAAACCGAACCACGTTAAATTCTTGTGTGTCCCGTTTGCGTTCCGTTTCTCTTTTTTTTCTCTAGATTATTTGTGTTTGTTGTGTGTTTAATTCCCAACAGATACAATATGATAATTAAAATACAAAATGCAGCATGCCATAAATTTATTCTTCATCACTTTGATCTTCAACAATTTCATCAACATCTTCGGCACCCATAATTTATTTATTTTTGAATTGTTGATTTCATTAGTGGGATGGGTCGGATCATGTTGAAATTCAAATTTTCCGTCCACACAACCGGATCTACACCATAATTGACGATTTAAAAGAAAATAAAAATAAATCTTAGTAAATAAACGAAATTATCTTTGCCAATAATAAGATCTCTTGAATTAAACTAGAGATTTTGTTAAACAATTTGGAAGAACCTTAAAGAAAGAGGAGTCAAAAAACATGAAAAGTGGGGGGAAGAAAATGTGAAATATGAAGAAAGAAGGTTAATGGGTAGTAATTTAATTATTTTATACTTAAAAACATTTCAATAATGATTTTTTCTAAATAATAGTAAACTTACGACATTACAAACAATTTATCACAACGGACAAGAAGTATTCGTATTCGTTTTAGTCTGTGACTAGAAACTTAGAATATTAAATGAAGTACAAAAAAATAACTATTATTCAGAAACGAACCTTCTAAAATTGTTAGGCTCTGACTTTTCATCATCAAGAGAACGCACCACTATGCACAGTATCATTCTGTTAACAGATATAATATAGTAACATATAGTTGTAGGATATGAAAAAGTGACATGATGGCGAAGCTAGAATTTCAATTAAGGCTTATCAAAATATAAAGAACATAAATTGTATAGAAGTCGAGGAGTGTCAATATATAATTTATATACATAAAAAAATATATATTTATCTAGCTATGCAGTATAATTTTTTGTATGTCGATTGATCGACACCTCTCAAGTGGCTCCGCTAACAGACATGATTTAAATGACTTCTAAATAAAAGATTTAAAATTACAAAATAGATTTGAATACTCACAAAAGAGGCCATGTAGCTGAGATAGTCTACTGGTCTAGATCCATTGATACACTACAAGCAAAGTATAGAGTAATTTGAGGAAACATCTTTGTAACATTATTTGAAAAACTGTTCACCAAGAGAGATCAATTAGGTACTTAATAACTTGAATTAAATATTCACTTGTTGAGATTCAAAACATTAACCTTGAAGAAATTAGATAACATGGATTTATTCCTGATGTCATTGGCTTGGTAGAAGATGAAATAATATGTAAATAAATAAGTTGAGAGAATTAGTATTTAATTGTGATCATAATGAAATGTCATGAAAGCTACGTAAGTTTAGTTTTTGACTTATCGCAAAGAAGAAAAATATGCATTTAAATGTGGCTTAATTGTCTCAACTTTGATGATGTTAAGTAATACTATAATTACATGATTTTCTTTGTTGCTTTGTCCGATGAACTTCTAATATATTTTACTTACTTTACTTCATAATGAACATCAGATAATTCGTTTTGATTTTAAAAAATCAATTTCTTGTCAAAATTTTGATTTAACATTTTTTTTGTATGAATAGATTGCGTAGTCACGGTATAAATAGTAAATTTATTTACTTTTATTATATATGTGATTTTAAAATAAAATTTTTAATTGACAAAAGATGCACGTGTAATACACATAAGATGTACATGTGACGCACAATACTAGTTTTGTTTAATATGTTTACACACTTTACTAAAATTTGACTTTATAAATTATCAATTCATTTTATTCAACATAATGTGATATTTTTTAAAAAATAGAATACTACATAATTAACAAAAAGATGCACATATAATGCACAGAAAGCACACAAAATGCACATGACTCGATTGTAATGAAGAAAGAGGAAAAAATGCATTATACATATCAATTCTTTATTGGTTCATGTATATATACAATACAAATTGGCTATTATTTTCATGCCTATTGTTAATTATTATTAATATTATTATTCAAGAAAGAGATATATTATCATTAAGTATGTGTGTACGTGTGTATTACTTTAAAGGGCATAAATAACTTTCATTTCACCGTATATCAGCTTCCTTTTGACTTGAATACATTGATGTGGTTTACCATATAAATACATAACTTTGTTGATTCCCTAATTGCATTTCTTGCATTATAATTTAGGTTGACACATATTATATTTTTGTTTCTCTTATTAAACAGATATTGCTCTTAGAGATAAAATTATTGTATATGATTTGGCTCAACAGAGAATTGGTTGGGCAGATCATGATTGTAAGTAAAAATAATTTAAGATTAATTTTTTGACATTATTAACTTATCAAGAAAAATCTCTTATATTTTTGATTATTTACAATTTATTTAATTATATACATGTTCATCAATTACCAGTGAATGCGTCCATAGCTTCAAGCACAAATCAAGTCATAAGTTCTAGAGTAGTACTCTTTCATATGCTCTGCATTTACTTATTTTGGTGGTAATGTTTGGTTCGCAGTTGTTTTACATTATGATTTATAATTATGTCTACACTTGTATTAGATTGTATGTAAATTATTTAGTATCTAATAATTATTGATTCATCAAAAAAAGTTTTACCTTTGAAAGCGTTCAACTAAGGATCGTTAATTAGTCTTGTATATCATGAGTATTTCTTCTCGGACTCTATTTTTATGATAATCGAGAGCGCATTGAGATTGATTTTATTTCTTTGAGTCGGTAAAATAGGTATATTGAGCTCACCTTTGCATAAATATCCAAAATTAAATAGCTTTCCAACGAAAGAATATACGTCTTTTTAAATTATCCCAACCCCAGCACCTAAAAAATATGTCTATCTTGAATAATAATTAAATATTTTAAGGATTACGCTCATTTGTTGTTATAAGGATTATCCCAACCCCATCATCTAAAAAATTAAATTTACTTTTTTCACTTGCTTTTTTAAAAGAAATTAAATTTATTGTTTACTACTTTGTTCACCCCCACCATTACTATCCCAGCCCCTTCCAAAAAACAAAAACTGATTTTTTTTTTAAAGATTCTCTTATCCCATCAGCTCCTAACCTAACCTCCTATAACTTAAAAATATTAATCTCACTTTTATTTCTTTTTATTAATGGGTTTCTTTTACCCATTTAAGTACCCACTTTTAAGAGAAAATTTTCAAAATAGTAATATTTTAGTTTTTAGTGTGACTCTTAGCAACAGTTTTATTATTTATTAAAGATGTCATTATTTTAGTTTGTTAAGTGATTAGTTATGTATTTGTTATTATTTTGAAAAGAATACAAATAATTAATAACAGAACAGAGAAAATCATGAAACAAAAAAGTTTACTAAATTAAAAAAAATACAATTTGATAAAATACAATTAATTAATAAAAATGGAGAAAATCAAGGAAAATAATATTTCAAATAAGACAATTTTTGAATTAAACCAACAAAGTTAAGTTACCATAATTACTAATCATAATTTTAGTATAACTTTAAGTATGCATAATTTTTTTTCCATTACTTTTTAAGCCTTTTCATCTTTTATTTTTGGGATTAAAATTTGTAAAATTTCATCCCTATTATACGTGTTTGGTTTCATAATGGACATGACCTTTTTATTCCTTATTCCTCTAATTTACAATATTAATTTTTAACTTTTCATTGAAAATATTGAATCTATGTAGAATTGAAGTTGATTGATTTAAGATTTTCACGGGCAATGAATAGATTTTAGAATGAAAAAATAAAAAAGAAATACAAAATTTGTTGGCAAACAAAGTGAGATTGAAATACAAAGTCAGCAGAAAAAATCTAAAACTTGTTGTCATACATTTAAGATTGATATAAAATAAATAAAGAAATACCAAAACTTATTTGCATAGAAAGTGAAAGTGAAATACAAAGTGAGCACAAAAGAAATACAGAACTTGTTGTCATAGAAAGTGAGAATGAAATACAAAATGATATTGAAATACAAAATGATATGAAAACACAAAGTGAGCACAAAAAAGTAGAAAACTTCTTAGCATAGAAAGTGAGAATGGAATATAAAGTGAGATTAAAATATAAAATGATATTGAAGTACAAAGTGAGCACAAAAAATACAAATTCTTTTGACATATAGTTAGAATGAATACAAAATATAAAATATAAAATTGTATGAAGCCTAATTTAGAATAGTATACAAAATTCTGTAAAACTGTTTATTTACTATCCTATAATATAATACAAAATTAAACATATAAATAATTTGAAATGAATACCACCTGAAAAATAGATGCAAGTTATACTTAAAAAAACTCAAATTTTAGCAAGATAACACATGAGTTTTATAATGAATACAAAATACAATAGACTATAAAAAAATAAAGAATACAATATGATAATTAAAATACAAAATGCAGCATGCCATAAATTTATTCTTCATCACTTTGATCTTCAACAATTTCATCAACATCTTCGGCGCCCATAATTTATTTATTTTTGAATTGTTGATTTCATTAGTTGGATGGGTCGGATCATGTTGAAATTCAAATTTTCCCTCCTCACAACCGGATCTACACCATAATTGACGATTTAAAAGAAAATAAAAATAAAGCTTTGTAAATAAACGAAATTATCTTTGCCAATAAAAAGATCTCTTGAATTAAACTAGAGATTTTGTTGCACAATTTGGAAGAACCTTAAAGAAAGAGGAGTCAGAAAACATGAAAAGTGGGGGGAAGAGAATGTGAAATATGAAGAAAGAAGGTTAATGGGTAGTAATTTAATTATTATTTTTTCTTTTTAAAGTAGAAGAGGTCTTAGAAAACATAGCTTTTCATTTCCTTACTAGTGTTACCTTGTCCAGGTAGGAGATAAGTATATTTACTTCAGTTACTTTAAGATAATATCATGGTGGAGTCTTAGATTTGAGTAGTGGACAACCAGTTTACAGTGGTGGGCGAGTCACAAAGTTTTTGGATGTTGATGTGGATAGACTGTCTAATTTTGAATTAAGAGGGTACATAAAAGAATTGAGATACACAACAACTTGCACCTTTAGTATCAAATCTCCTAACAATGACATTTTGAAAGATATTGATAATGATAAGATATTTTAGACTTAAGTTGTACTTTGGAAGATGAAGATATTGTGGAGGTATATATAAAGAACTTTATTGATGATGCAGTTGTAGACCCCACCCCTATTCTATTAGAAAATGTCCCTCATGAAATATGGAGGTATCTGATTCAGCTTTTAATAAAGTAAATGATCAAAGTGGGATAGGTGAAGATCCTTTTACTACCTTTGATACAAGATCTCAATCTACACCAATTCCTTTCACTACTCCTGCTGCTACTGGATCTGCTTCTACCCAAACTCCTCCCACTGCAACTGCTGCTCCTAAATCTCCTTCCACTACTACTCATTCCACTACAAATCCTCCACTACAATTGTTGCTCCTAGATCTCCTTCCACTTCTGAGCCTGTCACTGCTGCAAATCATAGTTCTGAAGATTTTGATGATCTAGCTTTAGGCCCCGTTGAATCTGGTTTCTTAAAAGAAGAGGGTTTTGATTAATCAACAGAAGATAGTGTTGAGTCTGAATGTGGATTGGTTGGAGATAATGATGAGGACTATGGTAATGATGTACATGAAGAGGTTAGAGAATTAAGGGCTGAAAAGAGATCTTTTCAAAGAAGAAAAAGAAAAGAAAGAGTACCAGCTGATACTGAAGAGGTACCGATTGGTGAAGATGGACCAGGTTTAGATTTTGATGAAACTCAAACAGGTAAATAAGTGTTGAAAGAAGATTAGGAGCTGATGAGCCTTATTTTGCAATTTTTTATGATGGAAGTTTTGAAATAGATGAAGGTGACTTTAGTGATGAATGTGTTGAATCTGAAAGAGTAAATTTACCAAGAACTATAAATTTACAGAGAAGAAAGAGGCCAAATAATCAGAAAATTATACATGATCCTACTGCCAAGAAAGTTGTATGGCAGTTGGGTAAAATCTTTGCAGATGTGAATGAATTTAGAAGAGCAGTCAGTAAATATGTTGTCCAAAGGAGAGTTAAAATAGAGAAGTGTGTAAATGAGACAAAAAGAGTTAGATCTAGGTGCAATGAAGGTTGTCCATGGATTTTGTTTGCATGTCTTGACAAAACAACAAATGATTTCACGATATAGACTTACAATCAAAAGCATAATTGTAACAGCACAACTAGAAATTATTTGTGTAATGCAAAGTTCATATCTGTCCACTTTAGAAAAGGGATTAATGAGCCGCCAAATATAAGAGTTTTCAAGTTGCAAGAGTTGATAAGGAAAAAATTTAAAATTCATGTTGGCAAGACTACTGTTGGGAGGGCAAAAGCTAAAGTGTTGAAAGAGATTATGAGGGATCATGTTATGGAATTTGGCAAAATTCTTTTCTATAAAGATAAACTGTTGAGGACCAATCCAGGGAGCACTTGTGTTGTTAAACTTGGTGAACATGATGTTCTTGGTAGGCCAGTGTTTCAGAGCTTTTACATATGCTTTGATTCATTGAAGAAAAGGCATTCCAAAATTGCTGAAAGTTCATAAGTTTAGATGGTTGTTTTCTTAAAAGAGTTTGTAGATGATAATTGTTAGTTGTTGTGGCCAAAGATGGTAATAACCAGATGTTGTCTCTTGCTGTCACGACCCAAAACGGGGCCGCGACTGGCACCCACATTTACCCTCCTATGTGAGCGAACCAACCCATATAGACCTTAACATTTCAATTTATAACAACAGAAAATAATGCGGAAGACTTAACTCATTAATAAAACAATTCAAAACTATTATTATTATCCCCAAAATCTGGAAGTCATCATCACAAGAACATCTATCTCAAATTGCTAAACTAAAACTGTCTAAGAAGCTAAAACTAATACTAGCTAGTCCATGCCGGAAGTTCAAGGCATCAAGACTTGAAGAAGAAGACCCAGTCCAAGCTAGACGCATTAGCTCACCCTGAATTTCCGAAGGTAGTGAAGACTGGCTAGATCTACTGTTGAGTTGAAGTTGACGGAACGCTTGTCGTTGCACAAATAACAAAGAAGAAAACATAAAAGTAGGGTCAAGACAACCACAAGTACTGAGTAGATATCATCGGCCAACTCAAAATAGGGAACAATATATATCAATAATAATGTAAATCAACTACAATACTCAACATGTAGCAATAACAACATAAATTCATCAATAACTACAACCGAGTTCACACATGAGGACTCAAGCCTCAATACCATACTCATTTGAGAATTAAGTTCATTAGATTGAGTATATTCATTATCTTTCAAGATTCATTATCTTTCTTCCTCTTGTGTCGGTACGTGACACTCCGCTCCTCTATTTCTATCCTGGTGCCGGAACGTGGCACTCCGATCCTCATATACTATCCTGGTACCGAAACGTGGCACCCGATCCATATTCTATCCTGGTGTCGGGCGTGACACTCCGATCCTCATATTCATTCTATCCTGGTACCGAACGCGTGGCACCCGATCCTCATATTCATTCTATCCTGGTAATGGAACGCGTGGCACCCGATCCTCATATTCATTCTATCCTGGTACCGAACGTGGCACCCGATCCTCATATTCATTCTATCCTGGTACTTAACGTGGCACCCGATCCTCATATTCATTCTATCCTGGTACCGGAACGTGGCACCCGATCCCCTAATTCATCAAGCCTTCTTTCATACTAAGGCATCATCATTAACAAGTGAATTAGGGTTTCTATCAAGATTTGGGATTCAATAGCTTTATCATGCTTATTTATTCACAATTTCATAATCATATTCATGCAAGCATACAATTTAAGCATATAGAAGGGTTCACAATACTTATCAATACATATCATTCACTATTAAGAGTTTACTACGAATATCGTAGCGAAACCATAACCTACCTTCACCGAATAATTGGAATCAACAAGCAATTTCCCAAGCTTTGATATCCTTCTCAACCAATTTGATCGATCAATACTCCCTCTCTCTCGTTTCTTTTCTTTTTCTTTATTCAAACCCTCTTTCTTTTACCCTAATTATTCTATAATTAAGAATGAAAGATGGTAATAATGACCACTAATTAACTTAAGGTTACCTATTTTAACCCCAAGTAATTAGATTTATTAATATTAACCTCAAACTTTATAATTAAGGAAAGAATAGTCCAAAACGTCCCTTAAAACGTGGAAAGAAATCCGATTTTGATCGGGATCAAGGCGACTGTGACGGGCCGTCGTGAGTGCGACGGTCCGTCACACGTGTCGCCGCGTGACGGTCGAGGGTCAATTTCATCACGGGCACTGTGACGGTCCGTCACACCTGTGACGGTCCGTCCTGCCACTCCGTTACGATGTTCAGAGAGTCGATTTTCAGTACCCAATTTCAGAAATTCTAAGTGTTTTGAAACGAAACCTCTGTGACGGAATCTGCTGCTCAAAACGACTAAACGGGTCGTTACAATAGATACCAATTTACCCATCGTTCGTCCCCGAACGATCAAAAGAAGACAAACAAGGGCGGCAGGAAGTACCTGAATCTGTAAACAGATGTGGGTATTTTTCTTGCATATCTGCCTCCTTCTCCCAAGTAGCCTCTTCAACGGGTCGATTCTTCCATTGAACCTTGATGGATGCAATCTCCCTTGACCTCAACTTGCAAACTTCTCTATCTAAAATAGCGACTGGCTCCTCCTCATAAGACAAGTTCTCATCAAGTAAGACTGAATCCCAACGGATGATGTAGTTTCCATCTCCATGGTATCTTTTCAACATAGACACATGGAATACCGGATGCACTCCGGACAACCTCGAGGCAAGGCTAATTCATAAGCCACCTCTCCTATTCGTTTTAGTACCTCGAATGGCCCAATGTACCTTGGGCTTAGCTTACCTCTTTTACCAAACCGCATCACCCCTTTCATTGGCGAAACTTTCAACAAGACTTGTTCACCCTCCATGAACTCCAAGTCTCTAACCTTTCGATCTGCATACTCTTTTTGTCTACTTTGCGCCGCTAGAAGCTTTTCTTGAATGCCCTTCACCTTATCTAACGAATCCCTCAAGAGATCAGTACCCCAAGGTCTAACCTCGAATGCATCAAACCAACCAATGGGAGATCTACATCTCCTCCCGTACAATGCTTCAAATGGGGCCATATCAATGCTTGAGTGATAGCTATTGTTGTATGAAAACTCTGCCAAAGGTAAGAAACTATCCCAATGACCACCAAACTCTATCACACATGCACGAAGCATATCCTCCAACACTTGAATCGTTCTCTCAGACTGACCATCGGTCTGAGGATGGAACGCAGTACTAAGGTCCAACCTAGTTCCCAATTCCGCATGCAATGTTTTCCAAAACTTAGAAGTAAACTGCGTACCTCTATCTGATATGATGGATAGTGGAACCCCATGCAATCGGACGATTTTTGAGATATAGATCTTGGCTAGCTTCTCGGCATTGTAAGTCACCTTGACCGGGATAAAATGAGAAGACTTAGTTAACCTATCAACAATCACCCAAATGGAGTCATACTTACCCATTGTCTTTGGAAGACCAACCACAAAGTCCATTGCGATTCTCTCCCACTTCCATTCAGGAATGGGCATTCTCTGAAGTGTTCCTCCGGGCCTTTGGTGTTCATACTTTACTTGTTGACAATTTGGACATTTAGCGATAAAGTCAACAATATCACGCTTCATTCTACTCCACCAAAAGTGTTGCTTGAGGTCACGGTACATCTTGGTCGCACCCGGATGTATAGAATACCGTGAACTATGAGCCTCTGTCAGAATAGTATTGATCAAATCATCGACGCGGGGTACACATACTCTTCCTTTGATTCTCAAAACACCTTCCTTATCGATTTGTGCTTCCTTAGCCTCTCCTCGCAATACTTTATCTTGAATTCGTCTTAGTTTCTCATCATCAAACTGCTTTCCCTTAATCTTGTCGAGAAAAGAAGATCTCGACTCCACACTAGCCAACAATCCTCCCTTCTCATTTATTTCTAACCTCATCAAGTCGTTGGCAGTAGTCGAACCTCTCTAGCCAATGGGCGTCTAGAAGCTCGCAAATGAGCTAGACTTCCCATGCTTCCCGCCTTTCTACTCAACGCATCTGCCACGACATTCGCCTTCCCCGGATGATACAAAATAGTGATGTCGTAGTCCTTCAGTAGTTCCATCCATCTCCTCTGTCTCAAGTTCAAATCTTTACGGTGAAGACATACTGAAGGCTACGATGATCCGTGTAGACCTCACACTTAACTCCATACAAATAGTGTCTCCATTGCTTTAGTGCAAATACTACCGCGGCCAACTCCAAGTCATGGGTCGGATAGTTACGTTCATGCATCTTTAATTGCCTCGAAGCATAAGCAATCACATTCTTCTCTTGCATTAGCACTGCACCCAAACCCGAATAGGATGCATCACAATAAACAATGAAGTTCTTACCCTCTACTGGCAAGGTAAGGATAGGTGAGGTAGTCAACAAAGTCTTGAGCTTCTGAAAGCTTTCCTCACATTCGTCCGACCATACAAATGGAACATTCTGCGTAGTCAAGTTCGTCAATTGGGAAGCAATAGAAGAGAATCCCTTGACAAATCGGCGGTAGTAGCTAGCTAACCCAACAAAGCTTCTTATTTCTGACACATTAGTGGGTCTTACCCAATTCTTCACTGTCTCAATCTTAGAAGGATCTACCATTACTCCATCCTTAGAAACCACGTGCCCCAAGAAGGACACTGCATCTAGCCAAAATTCACACTTAGAGAATTTGGCATAGAGCTTTTTCTCCCTCAACATTTCCAATACCATTCTCAAATGCTCTTCATGTTCCTTCTTGCTCTTTGAGTATACCAATATATCATCAATAAATACGATCACGAAAAGGTCCAAATATGGCTTAAAGATCCCGTTCATCAGGCTCATGAACGCAGCAGGGGCATTCGTAAGACCAAAGGACATCACCACAAATTCATAATGTCCATACCTAGTTCAAAAAGCAGTCTTTGGTACATCCGTTGCCCGTATTTTCAATTGATGATAACCGGATCTCAAGTCAATCTTAGAGAAGACACAAGCACCTTATGGCCGATCGAACAAGTCATCAATTCGAGGAAGAGGATACTTGTTCTTGATAGTTACCTTGTTCAACTGCCGATAGTCTATGCACATCCGAAAACTCCCATCCTTCTTCTTTACAAACAAAACCGGAGCACCCCAAGGAGATGCACTTGGTCTAATGAAGCCTTTGTTTAACAACTCTTGAAGTTGTGCCTTTAACTCTCTTAACTCCGCGGGAGCCATTCTATAAGGGGGTATAGAAATGGGGCGAGTACCCGCTTCAAGATCAATGCAGAAGTCAATATCCCTATCCGTGGCATACCAGGAAGTTCTGTAGGAACACATCCAAAAATTCTCGAACTACAAACCGATTCAATTGAGGGTACTTGAGTAGTGTCATCCCTAAGATGTGCTAAGAAAGCCAAACAACCCTTACTAACCATCTTCCGAGCACAAAGAAAGGACACAATACGAACCGGATTGGAAGTGTAGTCGCCCTCCCACACTAACGGATCTGTCCCAGGCCTGGCTAACGTCACCGTTTTAGCATTACAATCCAAGATCGCAAAATTCGGAGAAAGCCAAGTCATACCTGCATTACATCAAAATCACTCATTTCTAAGATAACCAAATCTACATAAGTGTTGCTCCCCACAAAATTCACCAAACAAGACCTATACACTTTTTCAACTACCACAGACTCACCCACCAGAGTAGAAACACGAATAGGCATGTCAAGTAATTCACAATGTAGATTTAGACCATTAGCAAATGAGGAAGATACATAAGAAAACGTGGATCCAGGATCAAACAATACGGAAGCCATGCAATCACAAATCAAAAGGTTACCTGTGATAACAACATCAGACGCCTCCGCTTCAGATCTCCCAGGGAAAGCGTAACAATGGGCCCTATCACCCGTCTGTCCATTGCCCCTACCATGTTGCGTAGTAGTGGCTCCAGTTTGCCCATCTCTCGGCCGTTTGGTGACCACCATTACCTCGACCACCACGCCCTCCGTAAAAACGGCCTCTACCATGACCACCTCTACCTCTAGCTATTGGGGTTACGTAACTCTGGTTTGGACAATACCTCTTAATGTGTCCAACCTCCCCACATCCGTAACACTCTGGGGTTCATGCATAGGTCTCTCGGAGTAGTGTTGACCGCTCGAGGTGGTCCCCAACTACGATCTGTAGTGAAGACTGAATTGGTCGACTTGAGTAACCTCCGGAGCTCCCCCTCTGGAGTGAGAACCATTAAACTCACCTCCCCTTCGAAACCTTTTTGATGTTGATATAATAGTGAAGTCATCTGGCTTCACTCCTTCCACCTCTATCACAAAGTCTACCACCTCTTGGAAGGATGTTGCCGTAGCCGCCACCGTAAGGTCAAATCCGCACTCGACCTCAACCCCTTTACAAAACGGCGGATCCGTTCTTGTAGACTGAAACAGAGTTGAGTGGCATACATTGATAAAGCACGAAACTTAGCCTCATATGCGTTAACCGTCATCCTACCTTGCTCGAGACTCAAGAACTCATCCCTTTTTCTATCTCTCAAAGTCCTTGGGATATACTTCTCCATAAACAGAGTAGAGAAGGATGCCCAAGTCATGGGTGTGGCCTCTGTCGGTTGACACTCGACATGTGATCGCCACCACATTTTGGCGTTCCCTTGAAACTGATAGCTTACGAACTCAATGCCAAACCGTTCTACTATCCCCATCTTGTGTAGTAGCTCATGACAATCAACCAGGAAATCATAAGCATCTTCAGATTACGCACCGCTTGAAGACTGGAGGTTTCAATTTCAAGAACTTCTTGAAAAGTTCATGCCGATCGTTTGTCATTATCGGTCCGATGAGTCGACGTGGAAATGTGCCTATCTCCACGAGGCATCCATGCGAGAGCCATAGTAGCCGCATGTCGTATCTCTGAAACCGGAGGTGTTGGTGCGTAAACCATTGGAGGTGCCTGACCGTGATCGAGATAACCCGCTAAGATAACCGAGAACCTGATTGATCATCTGGGGGTAGGTTGGGGTGGCAATTCCTCATTCTCGCCTTGTTCATTCTCCCCATCCTCCCCTTCTCTTACCACTCCCTCAGTCGGTGGAGGAGTCACTGCCCTAGCATCAGATGGGCTAGGTGCTCGTCCTCTTCCTCTAGAGGGCGTCCTCCCACGACCTCTACCACGGCCTCTTGCCGCTGCTCTTCCTCGAGCCACAGCCCCAGTGGCTGGCTCAGATGTTTCTTGCTGTGCCGTTGTTGCTGCTGGTGCAGTCGTCGCTCTAGTTCTAACCATCTGCGAAATAGAGTGAAGATGGTCAGATACCAATTCGTATCGCCTAGATACCAATTGGACTCAAGTAGTAGCACGAAAGAAAGAATGAAAGAGTGAAATTTTCCTAAAGTCTTATAGCCTCTCAAGGAAAAGTAAAGGCATCCCCCTACCGTTCCTTAAGACTCTACTAGACCTGTTCTTGTGTGATGAGACCAACGAACCTAAGGCTCTGATACCAAGTTTGTCACGACCCAAAACGGGGCCGCGACTGGCACCCACATTTACCCTCCTAAGTGAGCGAACCAACCCATATAGACCTTAACATTTCAATTTATAACAACAGAAAATAATGCGGAAGACTTAACTCATTAATAAAACAATTCAAAACTATTATTATTATCCCCAAAATCTGGAAGTCATCATCACAAGAACATCTATCTCAAATTGCTAAACTAAAAATGTCTAAGAAGCTAAAACTAATACTAGCTAGTCCATGCCGGAAGTTCAAGGCATCAAGACTTGAAGAAGAAGACCTACCCAAGCTAGACGCATTAGCTCACCCCGAATTTCCGAAGGTAGTGAAGACTGGCTAGATCTCAGTTGAGTTGAAGTTGACGGAACGCTTGTCGCATTGCACAAATAACAAAGAAGAAAACATAAAAGTAGGGTCAAGATAACCACAAGTCTTGAGTAGATATCATCGGCCAACTCAAAATAGGGAACAGATATATCAATAATAATGTAAATCAACTACAATACTCAACATGTAGCAATAACAACATAAATTCATCAATAACTACAACCGAAGTTCACATGAGGACTCAAGCCTCAATACCATACTCATTTGAGAATTAAGTTCATTAGATTGAGTATATTCATTATCTTTCAAGATTCATTATCTTTCTTCCTCTTGTGTCGATGCGTGACACTCCGCTCCTCTATTTCTATCCTGGTGCCTAACGTGGCACTCCGATCCTCATATACTATCCTGGTACCGAACGTGGCACCCGATCCATATTCTATCCTGGTGTCGGGCGTGACACTCCGATCCTCATATTCATTCTATCCTGGTACCGAACGCGTGGCACCCGATCCTCATATTCATTCTATCCTGGTACCGAACGTGGCACCCGATCCTCATATTCATTCTATCCTGGTAGGAACGTGGCACCCGATCCTCATATTTATTCTATCCTGGTATCGAACGTGGCACCCGATCCTCATATTCATTCTATCCTGGTACCGGAACGTGGCACCCGATCCCCTAATTCATCAAGCCTTCTTTCATACTAAGGCATCATCATTAACAAGTGAATTAGGGTTTCTATCAAGATTTGGGATTCAATAGCTTTATCATGCTTATTTATTCACAATTTCATAATCATATTCATGCAAGCATACAATTTAAGCATATAGAAGGGTTCACAATACTTATCAATACATATCATTCACTATTAAGAGTTTACTACGAATATCGTAGCGAAACCATAACCTACCTTCACCGAATAATTGGAATCAACAAGCAATTTCCCAAGCTTTGATATCCTTCTCAACCAATTTGATCGATCAATACTCCTCTCTGTTCTTTTCTCTTTTTCTTTATTCAAACCCTCTTTCTTTTACCCTAATTATTCTATAATTAAGAATGAAAGATGGTAATAATGACCCACTAATTAACTTAAGGTTACCTATTTTAACCCCCAAGTAATTAGATTTATTAATATTAACCCTCAAACTTTATAATTAAGGAAAGAATAGTCCAAAACGTCCCTTAAAACGTGGAAAGAAATCCGATTTTGATCGGGATCAAGGCGACTGCGGACGGGCCGTCGTGAGTCGACGGTCCGTCACACAGTGTCGCCGTGGACGGCCGAGGGTCAATTTCATCACGGCATCGCGACGGTCCGTCACACCGTGACGGTCCGTCCCCGCCACCCGCTACGATGTTCGAGAGTCGATTTTCAGTACCCAATTTCAGAAATTCTAAGTGTTTTGAAACGAAACCTCTGTGACGGACCGTCGTGCCTGTGACGGTCCGTCGGGGTGTCTGTAGTCTAGGCCAGTTTTTCCAGAAATAAAATCTGCTGCTCAAAACGACTAAACGGGTCGTTACACTTGCTTGGGCAGTAGTTGAGTATCAAAAAAAGAGACATGGACATAATTTATCAAACTGTTGAAGGAAGATCAAGGACTAGGAGATGGTGAAAATCTCACCCTGATTACAGATATGCATAAGGTATGTGTACTATTTTATTTTGTATTTGTATTTATCAATTTTCATGCATTTGGTTATTATAACATATCTAGATCTATTACAGGAATTAATAGGAGCAATTCAAAATATTTTACCTGTTGCTGAACATAAAATGTGTGCTAAGCACATCTTAGCTAACTGGGCTAAGGACTGGAGAGGTCTCCAAAGAAGACAACAATTTTGGTCTATTGTAAAGAGTACCTTTGAATCTCATCTAAGGAAAAATGTTGCAAAGATAAAGTTACTTGGTTCAGAAAAAATGATAGATGATCTTATGTACTACAACATAGAGTTCTGGTGTAAGGTTTACTTTAATACTCAAGTAAAATGTGATTCTGCAGACGATAATATGTCTGAGTGTTTTAATTCATGGATCTTGGCACCTAGACACAAGAAAATTATCAGTTTGCTTGAAGAGATAAGAGTAAAGATAATGACCAGAATAGCCAAGTTAAGAGAGTTCACAAATACTTGGATGTGTTATTTTTCTCCAATGTGTTTGAAGGTACTACATGAGAATATTGATAGGTCAATGAATTGTAATATTGAATTTAATGGAGTTGATGAGTTTGAAGTGAGAAGGACCATTTCAACACAATGTGAATCTTGATAAGTGGATTTGTAGTTGTAGGATATGACAGTTAAAAGGCATACCATGTGCACATGTTGTGGCTACCATTTACTTTCAGAAAGGACTACATTGGCAGCTACTATAGTAAGGCAACTTATTTGAGGACTTATGTCAATTTCCTTCAACCTGTCACAAATATGGAGATGTGGCCTGAATCTACTAACCTCATAGTTGCACCACCAGAAATAAAAAGCATGCCTGGCAGGCCAAGTAAACTTAGAAAAAAGGAAGCTGGTGAAAGTAAAAAATCGTGAAAGCTACCTAAAAATGGACTTGCCATGACATGTAGTAAATGTAATGTTATAGGACACAAGAAGAGAGGATGTCCACAAAGGGTTGAGTCATCAGCAAGGGAAGAATCATCAAATACAGACAATGGAAAGGGCAAAACTTCAAGTTTAGGCAGACACAACGTAACATCTTTAACTTTATTTTGGTATGTGATATGAATCTTATATGTAATAATTAAATTAATTTTGAATATATTATAGAAAACACAAACAGAAGGTGAGCATTCTACAAAAAGGTCAAGAGGAGGACCACCTGCAGCACCTAGTGCATCTCCAGGACCTGCAAAGAGGTAGAGGAAGGCCACCTGCACCTAGTGCATCTGTAGAGCCTAGTGCATCTGCAGCACCTACACAAGGTGCAAGAGAAAGACCACCTGCCAAACTTAGTGCACCTAATGCATCTGCATCAACTGCAAAGAGTGCAAGAGAAGACCATCTGCAGCACCTAGTGCACTTCCTACATATCCATCACTTGATAATAGTACAAAAGAAGAGGAAGAGGTAGGGGAAACACAACCTCACGTAAAAGGAAAACAGTCATTGAAATGAGTGTGTTTCAAGCTGAAAATGGATTCAAAGTTTTTAATGTAAGTGTTTCCTATTGATTCAATTACACTATTTTTAATGTTTGACTACAAAATCACTCAGTAGTTATTTCATACTTTGAATACAACCTAGGATGTCAAATTGTAAGATCTTCTCTATTGGTACAACAAAGGTGATAAAATCTGCTTATGTTACTGGTAATATTGATTACAAACCAAGTACTGCACCCAAGTTGAAAAGGAATGGAAAAACATCAATCTCAACAAGAAAACTTCAAGAAATGAGAGGATCGAAGAAAATCAAGAGGAAATAGTTCAAGCAATACAATCTAGGAAGTAATGATATTACAATACTTGTTTTAAGTAGGCATGAAAACATTGCCTATTTTGAATGATGATGTATAAGTATTGAACATCAAATTCTGTTTTTGGTTTGGTTTTTGGTTTTTGATTGTAATTTGACCTTATGTAAGGCCTGTTTTACGACCAATTATATCTATTAAAGGTCTTTTCTCTTACAAATTGTGTTATCTTTATCCTTATTTGTTGTAGTATATATACTAATATAGACATTCTTACAAATGGTGTTATGCCAATTAAAGGTTTGTTTTACAATTGAAAAGATCAATGATATTGATATACAAAATTTCTCATATTACATATGACAATCATAAGAGAGTTTCAACTCCTTTCACTACTCACATACATTATGACAATTCAATTCGTTCAATACTTGAATGAACCCTACTTTGAAATAGGTTGTTGATGAATAAGGCAACAACACAAATCAAAATACAGAAAATGACCTTCCAATCAAACATACACCATTTCAAATTTCTTCATTTGAACCTCTTCTCTACTGCCAAATTATCAACCAAAACTTGTTGCTCATTGATCTGAATCCGTCTCTTCCAAACTTCATCTTCCAATTCTTTGATTTTGTTTACCAATTTTGGGAGGATAGATTGGAATCTTTGATCGATTTCTTCTAAATCTCTCTATCGAAAAAAATTAAAAATTGTTCGACTGAAAAAATAGAAACCATATATTAATGTTATTAACATTCATATCAGTTAAACCCAACAAAATAAAAAAAATGAAGAAAAGTCACATGCACCATAGTAGGGGCAAGACCAAAATCGTCTTCCGGGATTCGACTTGGACCAAGAAGTCTGCATATGCAACAAACTTCCATGTTTGCATCGTACTATATATGGTTTTGAGCATAGGGTCTGATTTTTCTATGCATAGCTTATTCAATTTCACACTTGGCATACTAACCCTAATTAACAAATAACGAAAAAAAATCAAGCTGTCAAATTTGGGGGAAAATCAAGCTGAAATTCGAGAAAACTACGAACCCTAAATTCAATATTAGTTGAAGAAGATATGACAACTTTTGTTAATAAGAAAAAATTATGGATGAAGAACAAATAAGATATCTTTTGTTCAAGAACAAAAGAGATGGAGATAAATGAATTGGGAAAAGAATAAAAAATAAATGTATAGTTAAATAAAGAGTAAAACTACCGTTGAAAGGATTATTTGGACTTCATATAGACATTTTATTATGTTCTTACGCGCTTCAGGGAGGTGAGTTTATGTATGTGGACACATCAGCGCCTGAGTATGAACTAATATAAAAAAAGGTTTATGGAGTAATACCCCCCCCCCCCTCCCGCAAAGGTTAAAAGTGTGTAGTTTGAAAATATGGTCAAACCTTGAGGGGCATTTGACCTTTTCCTCTAAATAATTCTAACGGAAATGTGTATCCAGTAACAGGTGTTAGTGTGAACAAGATTACATAATAGGGTCAGTTAGAATGAAAAAGAAGTGAAGATAGAAAAATACTTGCATGTGTATTATCTTCGAGTATCTCAGCTACTTCTTCAATTGACGATAAATTCAAACCCTAAATTAATAGTTCTCGTACGTGAAGAAGACTCCAAAATGACTTCTCTGATAATGTCATGCTGCCCCAATTCTTTTCAGCTTCGATTAGCATTCAGCTGCAGAAAATCTCTACCTGTATTCTTCTCCTGTATGCGTGTTAGAAAGCTGGAGTGTCCTCGGATTCGTTTCTTTCTGTTTGCTAGGAATGACATGATAAATGATACTAATTGTGTTGGAAGGAGAAATACGTGGGTGAATAAAATTCTACGTCCTCAGTTGATAGTTTGGGTGGATGGTATGAAACTGATGATGTTGCTGAAAAAATTGTTGATTTCAAGGGGAAGAAACAGTCATTTGCAGGTGAGTGAGTGAGTGCTTTATGCTGAATGAAATGGAATTGACCTATCGCAGAAATCTGGTTTTGGGGATTTTTGATTTAATGAATGTCTTGATTGATCTTGTGGTGAAGTACTTTACTTTGACTGAGAATTATATTGCCCTCTTATGCATTTTGTGTTCAACTGTAGAATGCACTATAATTCCACGAAGGGGGGTCTGGGGAGGTTGGAAAAGAATTAATGACGGTAAAGGAGCATTGTGGAGAGTAATGATACAAATCAATATGATAATCAAAGTATAAGAAACAACAAAGAGTAACATAAATCCAAGTGCAGGAAATTGCAGACTGGATCCATCAATCAATTGACTATTTTTCAATATCTAATTAGTTGGAG